>NW_019059819.1:1353068-1376222 GCF_000696155.1 Zootermopsis nevadensis
ATTCTGCCTGCTGGTGACGTCACGTTGCGCTCGGGAGTCATCCCACAGGCTGTCTCTGTCTGTGTGTTTCCCTTTCTTTCTGTAACCATGTGATCTGCATGACTGATGAGGACCAAGTATTGCAGCAAAGAACTGGCCAACAAGATGGACTATTGTAGTTTTTGTAACACTGAATGCGAGCTTGTGTACAAAAGGTAATCATCCCACAAAATCACTGAGCTCAATCCGTAGAAGCTTCTTCACTCTGCTGTAGTTTCGCTCGCGGGCCAGAACCGCGGGCCGTATGGACGGAACGCTGTTTTATATATCTGTTAACAAACAGTGGATGTTCTTTGCTTGACCTTAGAGACAAGCTCATATCTGAACTCTTCTCCGTCTTGTCCATTCTATCGATCAAATCAAAATTTCCACTTCTTATGTATAATTCTGTCGCCTTTGAGTAGAATGTGATTTTACTATATACGTACATTTTTTTAATCTTTTTTTTTAGCCTGATGTGGGGGTTGGTCTCCGCATACTGCGCACATGTGATCGCGACTGTGCGATTAGAAACAATATTTTAGTAGTTATTTGACTGAACATTTTTATAGGTTTCCAACATTCGTAGTGGAACAAGAACGTAGCTTGTAGACAGAACTAATCAGTATTTTGCATATCAGTACTAAATTAGTTAGCGATATCACAGACACGGGCTACTGAGAACAGATGTTCACGAGAAACTTATATTTTGAGGCTTCATATATTTACAAATCCATATCCAAATATTGGTATGCAACCTGTGCACTACAGCGAAGTCCATCGACATGAGTATCCAGTGCATCCTTGAACCATACTTTCGTTGCAACGTGTTTTACCACGCTCTATTGTAATATATATACATATATATTTGTATTATATACCTAGAACAATGTAACATTCATGTATCCATCCACGTTAAGAGTAAAGTACCAATTTGTTGTTTTATACACCATAAAACTTTGTGCCCACCACTTGTCCAAGTAATTTTCTTCAGGCACGTTTATCCTCGCTTCATAATCAGCCCGTTTTCATCACCAACAGAAGCTTACTGAACTACTAACATGGCGATGAGGGTGTCTCCTCGAAATACATTTCCGGATTAAAATCTTGGCCAGGATGCTGAATGTCCTGACTGATGCTTTTCGTGGTTTTATTTAGTTACCCCACATGCCGATACGTATTTCAATTAAGTCACGACTACTTTGTTTCACATCATTTTCGATTCTTTGTTAGTTAAGCATTATTTCTGTCGTTGTAGTCTGAGACATTCACCATGAAGACGACGCACTGTAATTTAGCTCTTGGGTTAGTGTGTTGACCTCGTGGTCACAAGATCGAATGCTTGTAATTGTAAATATTGTAGAGATTATTTTGGTACCGCTATCGTTGGCAGAGTCAAATCGGTGGACTGCAAGTAGTTCAGAAGTTAAAAGTGGAGACAGGAAAATGTGACTTTATAAGCCTACTGTGTTTCCTAAAGAAAGGACACGAAAAAGACGGACAAGTGATTGAAGTATTACAGTTCGCTTCTGTAGCTCCCAGCTCCTTTTCAGACCAGTGTGTGATGAGGTTCTCACCTCTTTGTGGTTTTGTTTGTAATTCTGATGCAATTCTTATTCTAAGACTCACTTGACCTTATCATGACCGAAGTGTTATAACATTTCTATGATGTCACATCTTGCGTGAAGACGTAGAACAAGAAACCAGCTGTTATAAAATTCAAAGACGATTATAGAAATGTTCGGAGTTAATATTTTCCTTCATCGGCCTTGATGTTCATTATGATCAGAGAGCCTATCAGTGTCTACATGGAACAGAAGATGATTTATGATTAGTTTGTTAGGCCTTTCATTTATCCTGTCTGATCTCTGTCTGGCGGTAAAATGGAATTAATGCAGAATTAGAATGTAGGCCTTCTAACCCGACACTTGTCTGTAGGAACTAGAAAAAACTGTACAGAGCATTGGGGTATTGGAAGTCTACCAGCAGTCACGGTTTTGAGATTTGCGAATATTATTGTAGTTGTCTAAAGCGTGGCTTATGAAAACTAGGTCTTCACTTTGTTTCTTAGCCCTTGCTCGTTTGGGTAGTGAAATTTTTGCCGAAACGTCAAAATTATTTAAACGACGCGGCTCAAGGCCGAAATCCGATCGGAAAGACAAAAATTCAATTTTATTTAGAATCCTGTAGATGGAGGCAGTAGATTCCTCTGCAACATTGGCAGCCATCTACGAGTCTACACTGTGCCATGACCCACAAGGCCACAATCTAAGTGTTCGCCGCTGTGAAAAAATGAATTCCATACATTTAACGTAAGAAGTCGTACCATTCCATTCAAATATGTTCTTGGGAGTAGTATAACTAATCTCTCAGCACAATCATAACTGTCGAAAATGTCATAAAATTCTCCACGTGCTTAACCATGCATTGACTATTTAATTTCGTGGAGAAATATCTGGTAATCATCATCCTAAATTGGAATGAATTCTTTCGACTGACAAGATGGTGTGTTTATTACGAACGGCAAACACAGAATCAAGACTTTAATTCCCTTTAACTGGGTGATCACTTTTCCAATGCGTGACTTACTTAGGGTAAGCAGCCGACGTTATCAGTAACTACTACAAAATAATTTAATGGGCAAACACGGCCTGTGTGGAACTAGCTGAAATCATCGTGATGTGATGATCAAGAGGATGCCAGATGGATTCTGCACAGAATATATAATCTCAACGCATTCTACGTGAATCGTCTGAGTGTTCAAAAACAGGAAGTTGAGAAGAATAGATCTAGGAGGGAGGAAGTAACTAGAGACTGGAGACAATTTCGACATGAGGAGCTTCATAATTTTTTTTACTCCTCACCTAATATTGCTGGGTGTGTTGAAGACGAGGATAACAGCTATTATTTTTAGCACAGATGATGGTTGCAGCTAGCACCACTGAAACGTCGGTAAACTTCTACCAGACTACACGGCGCAACATCCCAGAAAGCTGGCAGTCATCTGCATACTCGCTGTCGCTAGAACCTGATATATTACATATTTGTATTTTCCATTTGGTAAATTAACTTTACGCATAAAAGACATATCTCTGTCCGCCTGCGTTTTACAATTCATGGATAATTTAGAGGATTTCAACAAAACAGTATTACGCTTAAAAAGCTTGTTTGTAAAACTTTCCATCGGACACCTAGGATACAGGACATGAAGGTAAAATTTAAGTTACCGAACTTATAAAAAGCTTGTTTGTACAAAAAGTAGAAAGACGATATAAAATATATCTTTATTTAATGCTTAAAGCTATCGTTTGAACAAGTAATATTTCATTGAATAATGAAGTCTATGTTTAACGAAATAAAAAAAGAATAATTCCTATTTATTGTTTATTAGATCTGTCAGCACTCCAATTTATTATACACGTATGGTTTGGTTACGTTTGTTTACTATTTATCTCTCCTGCATTAAGAGTGATTTCTGTTTCCCAACACGAGATAATCAGTCACATGCAAATCAGGTAATGGTACCCCCACATGCAGAAAGTTACGTCCGTGCACGATACAGATCGCTGAAGTTCTGTTGAATTGGCCCTTGGCTGGGATGAGTCGTGGATTGTTCTCGGTCCCACCACGAGTCCGGCCTCAAATTAATCTTCACAACACTCATTCTACGTTCTCTTTCATGGCAGCAATGAAGATAAATGTCCTTGCTGCCTCCATCATCGGTAAACTTCTACCACGCTACACGGCGCAACAAACCAGAAGACAGCCATCTTCAGACTCACTACCGTGAAAACCTCAAATTCGATTACACGGTTGTCATGGGAAATTTATCCAGAAAACGTGAAGGCAAGAGATCACTTGGAAAGCCTATGGGAAGACCTAGATGGAAAGATATTTAAAATAGATCTGAAGAAATAAGACAAGAGTCTGTGACTAGATTTATCTGGTTCAGGATATGGATCAGCAGCTGGCTTTTGTGAATACCGTAATGAGCATTAAGCTTTCATAAAATTTCCTTGATAAGACGAGCGAGTATTTCCCTCTCAAGAACTTTGTTCCATGGAGTTGGTACCGTGAAACAGGTCAGGACATTTACCTTGCACTTCCCTGCTGATTCATTCATCACAACCATCAGTAACTGCTACAGAATTCAAACAGTTGAAACAGCGTTGTAAAATAACCTACAACAGTAGGCCTAACTCCAAACCCGATGCGCCATCTCAGGCGTAACTTACCTTGGTCCATTTTCCTGGGCACAGCAGTAATCAACATGAGTTTCTGTAACCTGGCACCAGGTGGAGCCGTTGTTGGTGTTGTTGATGGTGGTCATCAACTCCTGACAGACAGCGTGTGACGTTAGAAGTTGCCTGCCGCATTGAGTTCCACCGCAGTCGCCTACAGAGTGGTAAGTGCGAGCCGTAACAGGCCATTGGTTAAGCCTTTAAAGTAACGTCTGCTTTACCATTCGGTAACTGAATTTGTCCACGGAGTGCATTTAAGAGTTTCGTATAATCCTCAGAATAAATAGCTATTACTTTCGGAGTTGAAAATTGTATGTCCATTTCTTTCGACCTCAAAATTCTGACGATTTCTGTTCAGGAATTTACTAACATCACGAAAAATTCCGGTGTCTCCTGCGTTTCTGAAATGATTTCTGTTATTGCTAGCCGACATATCTGTCACTAAGAGGAATTTCTAGGAATGGGGATTCGTTATAATTCTGACGTGCATTTGCTTCCAGAATTGTTGATAATATTTTTTTCGGTTAGTCGTTGCTAAATGTTACAGGGTTAGGTTTGAATTTATTAGAAATTACGTAGTTCAACAGGTCTAGAATTTACCCGTTTTTATGGAACACAATTTAACTGTTCAATCGACTTCTCTGGTATCAATAAAATTCCAAGGAGTCGCGTGAGGTTCGGAATAATCAAGGTCAAGTGCACTTATTACCTTAGTTTTGTAATGAACTGACCCTAATTGAAGGTTATATGTGCTGCTTTTTCAAGCACATAACCGTTGCTTAGCGGTTCTGGTGCATCTTTAATTATGACTTGGAGACAGATGTTACCGAGGACGTTAGCACAGCGGTATCACTGCTCACTTTGATTCATGAAGCCCAATTTTAATCTTGAATAGAATATTGATTATTCAGATTGATTTGTTTGTGTCTAGCGCGTATGCCTGGACAGTGTATTGAATCATGCAAAACCATGCAGACTAATGACCCACTTAACTCTTTTGGAGAAACATGACCTCAATTGTTACCAATTCCATGAAGCAGATTTCTTCTTGAAAAGCTAATAGTCCATCAACTACTGAAAATATTTCTCTCCTTTTATGAGTCCGAAGGTTCATAACCAGGTTCACGAGAATTTAAAAATCCTCCCATCTACGCCTAGTTCTTCCAAGTTGTCTTGCCTTCACATTTTCAGAAGCTTTGTGTGTGTGTGTGTGTGTGTGTGTGTGTGCGCGCGCGCGTGCTTACGTATAATTTCTTACATGCCTCGGACATTTCCCTGTTATACGCTCTGCAGTTTAAACAGTACCATTATTATAAATTAATACTACAAATGCTCATAGGCCTGCATGTTAGGACAAATATACACCAAGGCAACTAGAAACTGCAATGAAACTTCAACAACTCAAATTTTTTAGTGGAAAACCATTTGCTTCGTAAGTAGTATCAGACGTTCTGCAGTGACCATAAAGATGGCAGTCTTCTGGGTTTTAGCGCCGTGTAGTCTGGTAGAAGTTTGCCGACGTTTGAGAGCTGCTTTCTGCCTCTGTTAGGGCGACCTTGATGACGGAGGCAGGAAGGACCTCTGAAATGTCTGTAAACTTCTACCAGACTACACGGCGCTACAATCCAGAAGACAGCCATTTCCCAGTCGCTTCTTGAATGCGTGTACATAGAGGAAACCATTTGTCAGTTCAGTAGTTTTGCGTAGGCAAGAGTGTTCATTCAGGAAATTTCTCTCACCCTTCGCAATGCCACGTAATGTTGATCCAGTGGATATTTCATAATGGGGTAGGAGGAGGAGGGGAGAATTGGGTTCACCCGCTTTACACCCATTTATCTCCTTTAATTCCTACGCAATCCTGCGTCACTCAAGATCAGTTTTATCTCGCCTACAATGATCGGGGCTACTTTGTCGTATAAGCAATGTTCCCGAATAAAATATTTTTTCTTCAAGATATTTCTTTTCCACACCTGTACGGAAATTCAACTCCTAGGAAACTGACATGCCTGGTTACTTCTCGGCTGAGTTCCCGAATTTTCTCCATGTGCGTTGCAGTTGGGATAGGATTTCCGATGTATACATTGCGGCCTATGACTCATGTGTTTGTTCAGATGCGGTGGCAGTCTAGTTGAAATTGAGCCGCAGTTCGCAGTTACCTTGGTGTACATCCAGCTTTATAGGCCTTAAAAACTGACGCTCAACATGGCAAATAACATGGAAAAGCCGGTACCCTCCTCCACCCTCATCTTAAAACATATTTGGTGACGAGTACAAATCATAAACCTCCTGACTATTACATTTTTTCCTGTCACTTTCTCTCTCTCAGGATCAAATAGTCTCTTTACAACTCTGTTCTTAAACATCATCGATGTTTTTCTATTCATGTAAGAGATTGAATTAACACCCACAAGAAAACAGAGGTAAAATTATTAATTATATATAGTTCAATCTTAAATCTGTAACTTTTCAGGCTTGTAGCAAGCATTCCTCTAAATCTGCCATATATATGACGCTTCTGTCGTAAGCCATGGCGACCCACACTGCGTAGACAGACTTCACGGTTGCATTATCTAGAAAACTTACTGTCTGAAGAACAAAACAACACAGATGTCCAAGATAAGCAGTTCGTTGGACTCCAACTAAACAACGCACGGAATGGAGACTATGAAGCATGTGTTTACTGCAAACTTCCACTACGTTTTGACCCGGTGATTACCGCTTGAAAGTGCCAAGTCACATGAACAGAACACATTCGTTCTTCATTTGCTGATGTGAAAAACAAAACGGCAGTTAAACGTTGTCATGGAGACATGATGCGTCTTGTAACGAGAATGCAGCGCAGTTGGCAAGACGGAAGTGCATTAACATTGCAAGTGTCACTTAACCTCCATTGCTAAGACTGGTCTTCTCCTTACATTTCCTTAGTTTACTTTTATCACTAAGTAGATGTCCCACTCGTTCGACCTTGCTAAATTGCCAACAATAATACAGCACGAATTCGGCTATAGATTTATTTTTACTGCCAAACCAATCTGTTGGATAGATCCATTTACCTCGTAACAATTTCATTGTCGTTCGGTTATTTGATACAGCTGCGTCAGTTGCTACAAGCGTCCAAAGAAACGTGAAAGGGTGCTTATGAATGATGACTGTACATGCAGTGAGTAGACTGCATCATTACGAGAGGATATTGGTCATGCTTGCATCCGGTTATGTTCGTGGTGGGTAAATATCCCACATGGTACCTGAAAAATTGGATTCGGATAAGCCTTCCAAACCCCATCTTTATCCTCGAAAACTTTAGAGAAGTTGAAGAGCTAATCAATTGCTTACTTCATCAATGAAGGATTGGATAATTTAAATCCTAATGTAGATGATACAAAGATTCTTCTGTGCAGAAATGCAACATCGTAAAATCTCTCATCACCAGTTCTAAAGACGTTTTATTAATATTTAATACACATGGAATGCTTAGCACATGGCCTGAATAGGTTAGCCGAGCATATTACGAAATAATCTCGTAAAGTAAAAAAAAAATTCAAACACGAAGAAAGCATTCTGCAAAGCACCACGCAGGGTTCCTGCTTTCGAAGACGAACTTCAACCAGCCTGCTACCAACACAACTGAAGATTGTAACAAGAACCTTGAACCTGTTGAAGAAATTGTTCGGACACTTCTGACGCTAATGATGTAGATTTGGCGAGGGGAACAGCGAAAGATGTCTGTACGATAAAAAAAAAATTGCGCACTTAACATCAAACTTTGTATTTCTGACTGCGGTCATCATAAAACTATTAGCATCCGAAATACCATTGCACGACTCGGTGGCTGTTTGAAAATGTTCGAGAATACAGCAAACCCTTTAGAAGAAAGCTACGAGATGTCCCTTCTCTTTAGGTTATGTGAGTGTAATTATATATTTCTCATCTGTTCCGTACGTTCTAAATTTCTCGCCCATCGCGTGCTCCTCGGTTTTATAATTCTGATATATTTGTTGAAGAGTGCAACATTGTAGTTTCCTACAACACGCTATCACTATCTCCTTCTTGTATCAAAATGTCCCCTTTTGGGGTCTACCTTGTTCCCAAAGACACATGTAAGAAATGAAAAATGCATACAAAATTCAGTGGGAAAACCAGAAGGGAAAAGGCCACTTAGGTTAGCCAGAAATAGATGGAGAGATAGGCATTGGAGGTTGTGAACTGATTGGGACGGATCAGGATGGGATCCACTTATGTACTCTTATGAACTGTTTCCAGAAATTATTGTGAATTTCGAAACTGGTTTAGAAAACATTAATTATCTCGATAAGCGGAGTTTAGTAGCTACTTTGATGGTTTGAAAGTTCATAATTTTATGCTGATGATCGATAAAATTGATTTCGTTATTCAGAAACGAACTGTTGTTTATATTAATATATAAAGATGGTTGCCTCCATCATGAGGGCGATGTATCGCCCTCACAATAGTGGCAGCAGGGACCTCTGAAAGGCTGGTAAACTTCTACAAGACAGCCATCTTCAGACTTGCAGCCTAGAAAACCTCAAAATGTACTTGTTTACAAATGTTCTCTCGACATTGCATTCGTTCATTTTCTTATAAGTGCCTTTTATGTCTGATCGGTCAATGCGTATTTCTATTCTCCGCCGGCGTGCAGTGTGGAAACACTTTCGTCGCCAAACCAGTTCGCTCCGAGCACTGATCTGCCAACAGGAAAGACCAACTTCCTGTCGCATTCATGCGTGCAGTAGCCGAGCCTTTCATCAATAAAAAATAAAACCAAAACCCTGTGAATATTTACAGATTCAAAACAAATTGTCTTCCTACTTCTCTATTCCCGGTGTCACGTGTCCAAATGAAACATCACATTTTATCGTCACCAATCATGTAGACCCCCTTTGTCCAATATAGGGTAAGAGCATCATCGAAATATCCCCCATTGTCCCAAGTCTAGAACCACGTTGATTATTCGATTATTATTTCAACTGCCGAAGATATTGTTACAGAATGAGATCTGCTGTGATTATGAGTAATAAATCGGATAGGTAAATCGTACGATATGTAACAACGATCTATCAACTGTGGTTATTCATCGTCAAATAATGTAGGAGATATTTTATTTCGAGATATTCTGAATTGTAATGCAAAATGGTTTTGTAGGTGGTTGCCAATGTTTCGGAGGAATATAATGCCGCCGTCTTCAAGGTGAAAAATTAATCTAACCTTTCACTGCTATGTAAACCTTAAATATTATAGAAATATAACAGTCTAAGTCACTCTGTTTGTCTGTCCTATCCTGTTTCTCCCAAACGGCGCGTCGTATAAAATGTGTCAATACTTGGAAGAGAGAACTCTAGAAAACTGTATTTTTCTGTTTCGAATATAGGCACAGGTGCGTAAAGACTGTTTACGTTAGGTACATACCACAAACTACCTTCTTTCTTTCAAACATTGCATTATAAAGACAATATATGATGGGCAAACAGGCATTACAAGTAGGAAAATCTCGCTCAGTAATCTTCAAAAAGAACCGAGGAGGGGACCACTCGAAAGACTTAAGTGTAGATGGGAGAATAATATTAAAATGTATTTTGGGTAAATAGGTTTGGATGATATTGATTCGGTTTTTCTGACTCAGGGTGTCAACTGTATGGGGGCTGTTGTGACCACGGTAATGAACCTTTGGATTCCATAAACATCGGGGAATTTCTTGGTTATAGCTTATAGTACAGTCAGCTTATCAAAACAGGCCTCTCCTCCATTTAGTTAATAAGGAGCTTCGTAATTTGTAGGCTAATCATCAATACATATTAAGGTATTGAATTCAGAAATGGTGGGGAAAACGGGGTACGTAGGCTAAAAATGAGTACAGAAATTTAGTCTAAGTTAACTGAAGGTTAGAAACCATTTGGTAGGTCTAGATAGGAGGATGATATTAAAATAGATTCTAATAAATAGGAGGTCAAGATGTGAACAAAATTCATACGCTGTGTTAGTTTATTGTAAACACTGTAATGAATCACGGATGAATCGCCCTGATGACGGAGGCAGTATGACCTCTGAAACGCTGGTAAACATCGACCAGACTACACAGCGCAACAATCCAGAAGACAGAAATCTTCATACTCACCGCCGTGAAAACCTCAAATCATACATAGTAAACCTCTTTGGGTCTGTTTGAGCACTCCGTGTTTGGGCTACGCATTGGTTACGTGATTACTAGTTAAAGACAGAAAACCAGATGTACCAGGTACTTGAACAAAAGACAGTCTTCATTTAAATTGTCAAAGATGTGTGTATAAATGGACCATGTTGCTGCGAAGTTGGTTTTTGCAGATAATGTTGAGTACGAGCGTTCCTGTGTTGCTTCGTGCGCTCGACAGACCAATGCAGAAGGCTACGCCATGACATCAACAGTTATTCTTTCCATTTCGCGCGTAACAAGTTTAATTGCTATGACAGCGAAGTTTACTCCTGTAATTAAACTATTCAATTGAATTCATCTGGGGAGCAAGGCTTGGGAATAGTGTGAAGGACTTAGATTTTCCGTGATTGGTGGTTTTGGTACAACACCGAATTAATTAAGTTTCTGAGGTTGGTTCCTGAGTTTCAAGTATGAGTAGGCCCAAATATAGTTGGGTGAATTACAAGATTTGTACTCACACTGCACATAACCTGGGTTTCGTCTGAAAAACCGGAGATCGTTCAACATTTAATGAGAGTCGGAATCGGTGTTAATATCACATTTTAAAATCGTAAACACCCGCTTAGTGTCTGTTACTGATAACGACAGGAAATGTTAGAATGTAAATTTTAATGGTTTCGTATTTAGACATGAGACGAAACGATAAAATATTTCCAAATTAAACGCTAACTGTGTAAGATTTGAGATTTTCACAGCGGTGAGTATGAAGATGTCTGTCTTCTGGGTTGTTGCGCCGTGTAGTCTGGTCGATGTTAACCAACGTTTCAGAGGTCATACTGCCGCCATCATCAGGGCGATGAGTATGACGATTTCTGTCTTCTGGGTTGTTGCGCTATGTAGTCTGGTCGATGTTAACCAACGTTTCAGAGGTCATACTGCCGCCATCATCAGGGCGATGAGTATGACGATTTCTGTCTTCTGGGTTGTTGCGCTATGTAGTCTGGTCGATGTTAACCAACGTTTCAGAGGTCATACTGCCGCCATCATCAGGGCGATGAGTATGACGATTTCTGTCTTCTGGGTTGTTGCGCTATGTAGTCTGGTCGATGTTAACCAACGTTTCAGAGGTCATACTGCCGCCATCATCAGGGCGATGAGTATGACGATTTCTGTCTTCTGGGTTGTTGCGCTATGTAGTCTGGTCGATGTTAACCAACGTTTCAGAGGTCATACTGCCGCCATCATCAGGGCGATGAGTATGACGATTTCTGTCTTCTGGGTTGTTGCGCTATGTAGTCTGGTCGATGTTAACCAACGTTTCAGAGGTCATACTGCCTCCGTCATCAGGGCGATTCATCCGTGATTCATTACAGTGTTTACAATAAACTAACACAGCGCAAATCCCGAGTCGTATGAATTTTGTTCACATCTTGCCCTCCTATTTATTAGAATCTATTTTAATATCATCCTCCTATCTAGACCTACCAAATGGTTTCTAACCTTCAGTTAACTTGGACTAAATTTCAGCCTACGTACCCCGTTTTCCTCACCATTTTTGAATTCATAACGCTAACTGATACTCTCTGAATGTAATTTGATCTGTCAGTGTTATTCCTACATATCTAAACTCGGTACAGTTCCAAAAGATTCTTTAGCTACATTTTATAAGCCCACGATATGATAGGGATCTACACGGGAGAAATTTTAGTATTTCACCCGTCGCGAGGAATAAATTTATATTGAAACATGACCTTATCCACACCTTAGCCCGACTTACTTTTATTCCATTCTGAATTAAGCCCGATCTGTTTACAATATGCTCTGACTGTCGTGTCATTAAACGTGATTTTTAATGCATAATTGTCATTAATCCTTGAATGAATTATTTAATGACTCTCTAAAAACATCTCGGGATATTTTAACGCTTGAGGAACGGCACAAAGATATCGAATGCCAAATTGATAAAGTGTTAACTTCGAATTCTTTCTGGAAGGGGGCAGCTACGAAAATCCCCGAGAAAATCAAGTCCGTGGAATCTGTTTCTGGAGCCTTACTGTGTCACGAGCCTAAGATGAACGAAACTACGAATAATTTTTCTTTGATAAAAATAAAATGGCCCGAGAAAACCCCTAAGTGTTCTATATAACGTCTGCTGTTATTTTAATCGTGCCGAGGCCCAGGTCCGTGCAGACCTGATTCTGTTCTAGTCTCCTGACGAGATATGAACACACGTCTCCTTGATTCCCTCTGCGTTGCCTTCTAGATGAGCCTAAGTAGTAGCGTCTAACAAGGATTCTATTTTTGCAGTAGCCAACTAGAATTTCTTCTTCGGAAGTGAAACGGAAAGGCGTGACGCTGACTACTGTTCACCTATTAAGAAGGCGTGAAGTTATAACGCCATTCCCCCATACGTGTTCATGGCGTGGTGCTTAGTTAAGCAACAGAAACATCTTATCTCGCCTAATCTACAGTAGAGACAGCCCGCGATACAGAGGCACAAATAACTGTCGTTGAATTTCGTTAATTATATGTCATCTTGAAAAACCTTTCAAACAAGTTTTAGATATTTTTATGAAGTCTGAGTTTCATGTCACGAAACGAGTTGGTGCGAAATTTGATTATAGAGTTTCCTGTAATTTTCTTCTGTTTTACTTATCTTCCTCTGTCTCTCTCATTCTCTTTTGCGCTTTATTACAACACAGAACGTCGTAAACCAAACAAACCGTAAGGTGAGGTGGGAGTCTACCAGAGGTTAGCGACCTTTGCTGTTTGTACTTCTCTGGTTTACAGCGTAACCTTGTAAATATTAGTAACTGAACCGGGTAACGATATTCGATGTTGTGGGAGACAAGTTTCATTGTTTCAGCGTACCATGGTTTCGCTACTCAGGAGGGCTTTGACTTGATCGCAGAAACAGTTAGACGAGCGAGTGCGACGCTAGGAAGATTCTTCACCGCACTGTGACGTTCCTATAAGCTGCTGGTTCCTCAAACCAATCACAGAACCCGAGATGAAAATCGCCAAGCGCGTGACACAATCGATCTCAATGAAAACAGAATACAATGGAGCAAAAGAGGCTAAGACAGGGCAGGATATGGACAATTGAATTTTTTACATTTCACAGGCAGTACCACAGGCTTCTCACCGCTGATGCCCGGGTTCAGTCCCAGATTAATTCATGTGAGATTCGTGGCATCAAGGGGTCTTCCTCAGAGTCTTTACTATACTAATCATATCATCGCTGACAATCACAGATCACCGCAGACCGAAATGTGCCATAGACCTTACCAAGCAGCAAATCATCATGAACTTTGGGTGTGGGCTGGATTGAGCTGGTTCAGGATACGAACCAGCTGCGTCCTCTTGTAAACACGATAATGAATGTTACGATTCCATAAGAGCAACAAATCTCTTGACTCAGTGACGTTCGTTTCTCTAAAAGAAACCTGCTTTATGGAGTCCTTGTATTACTTTATGAAAACCACAAAGCCTACAAAGCCATGAGACGTCCGTCGTCTGCAGCATTTCGACACGTTTTAATACCATCATTAAATTTGATTTTCTCGAAATAATAATAACTGGTGTAATGAAACAAGTATTGTCGCAAACGTTTAGAGAATCATAGAAAAATCCGCCATCGAAACGTTCTGTCTGAGCGGTTCTGTTTGCACCCAAGAGTAGGATGACATTGTGGGCAGTACTTGTAGCACGCATGGAGTAGAGAAGGATATGTTAAATAAAACTTTGATCAGAAAACCGTGGGGAAATGCTACTAAGCAGATGCGAAGATATGACTAAAGTGAATCTTAAAGATAGAAAATGTGAAGCTAAGAAGTTCTTAGGATACAATGCTAGCTTTCAGACCACGTTTAGGACCATTCCGGTTTCATATAGGCAGGAAACTTCTAAATAAGCGAATACATTTAAACTCTTAACGGATTGTTCCGTGTATACCAGACTATATCAACTTACTGTCCTCCTTTCACTACACCCCTTTGTGTCCGTAAATTTTTCGCCGGTGAAGTAGTTCTTGACCTCTCAGTACTTGCTGTTGTTTTGTGATAAAATTCTGCTAACACACGAAAAGAGAAAAGTGCAGCTAAGGCAGCTTCAGCTATCAGTCTGGCGCAGAAAGCTCCTAAGCTCTTTTGCTGAGTCACCGTTAACGCCAACATTGGCCGTAATAAGACTTCTAATGAACAGAAGTAGGTCTCTGGCGATTTTGTGAAACCGTTTTCAAGGCCACCAAAGTGTACAGACGGTGCTCTATTTTTGTCCACTTCAAACGTGACGAACGGAAAATACGAAACATAAATCACTTTTACACTCTTCGTAATTAATTATGCAACATATTTATTTATTTGTTTAATAATGGATTAAATGCTATCAGCAGTACAAACTACAGAATGTCCAAAAAGTACGAATACACAAAAGGTTAATATTTCATATACTGTGTATACATCTTTTGGGACACCTTGTATGTAGAGTCGGGGTAGTAGGATGATTGATGGATAATAAATCGGAAAGGAAATGGAGTGGCCTTATTTGAACAATTATCCCACCATTTTCCTGAAGGGACTTAAGGAAATACACGAAAAATCTGTTAGGATAACATATCCCCGGGGCGATATTTGAACCCGGAACTTCACGATACGAAGTAGGAATGCTAACTACTCGGCTCCACTTTTAGGTACATCCAACGTATTAAATTTAAAAGATTTCTCTGCCATCTTTCTGGTTGCATTTAGTAAAATCATTAAATTAATATTCCCTTAGCAAAGTCAAATATTTTGGAACGACAGTTATAAAAATTAGCCTACATTAATGAAGAAAATAAGAGCAAATAAAATTCGAGATGCTTGTAGCTGATTGGTTCAGTCAGCCTCGTTTTCGCGTTGTTTTTCCTATAAATATAAAGTTGAAACTAATATTTACCTGTGAAACGTGGCCTCTCGTCCTAAAGGAATAACACGCATGCAAACATGAAAATACATGTGTGATTTGAGTCTGAAGATGGTTGTCTCGTAGGTTTCAGAGCCTTGTAATCTAACACAAGTTTACCGACGTTTCAGAGGTCCTTGCTACATAAATTATAAAGCTCCTCATTATTTATTTTCCTCCAGTCCCTTTTCGCTACCTCCCTCTTTGATCCAAAAACCTCCCCAACACCCTGTTTTCAAAAACCCTCAGTCCATTACTTCCCAATGTAAGAAACCAAGTTTGAAACCGTACAAAACGATAGGTCAAATTATAGTTGTATTTTTACACTTTTACATAGCAGACAGAAACACAAAACTTTCTAAAGTGAATGGTTAGCAAGAATTCCCCAATAACCTGCTTTTAATTTATTTGCGAATGTAAAGTTTTAGAATGGGATTATGAGGACAGTAGCTGAAAGGAAAGGACAGAAAGCAGCAGATGTCATTCGGTTATTTGAAATTTCTTGAAAGACAGAGGATGTGAAGGTTACTCGATAAGGAACAAACTTTTCCCGAATTAAATTTTTACACCGTTCAGTCGTCTCGGCAATTTATTTCAGTAACCTGTATGTGTGTGTCGTTGGCATAGAAGAGCTACAACAGATGGTCTTAGGTTTCCACTACGGCGAAAGTCAATTGGTCTATTGAGTTACGACGTCTTTTAGGTGGTTACCAACTTCTGTTTTCCCTCCACTTCGAGAACCACCTTAAGATTAAATGTAGTCACAATGCAGAAAATCGCAGTTTAATTTGTACTGTTAATAAAGTTATTCAACAGAAGAATATTTAGCCGCCTTGAGAGATAGCAATTTCCCTTGTTCTTTCGTTAAGTACACACCACACAGAAAAATGTTTTAAATAACGATTATATATCTATAATTGGGGTTTATATTTCGTATTATACAGCCACGCTTTGTATTCTGGGTCATTTTAGACGCAGTCAGTATAAGACTATTGGATTATACTCAAATGTTGCTCGCTGTTAGGACCGGGCGAGACTGCCACTGGCCCATTTGTCCATCTCTCGAGCAACGGTGGATTGATATTGACAGGGGAAGCCAAAGCACTCGGAGGAAAACCTGTCCCACTGTCATGTAGTCCAACATGGACAGCCCTCGGAGCGAACCCTGACCTCTGCTGTGAGAAACAGGCGACTAACAATCCGAGCTTATGGCACGGCGTGAGATATGACAGATATTTTCAAAATTAGAAGCACCACGTGACGAGTTAATTTATTTTTTACTCACATGTTAATGCTATTTGCTCCATACTTAAAAATATTTTCTTTGCCTCTGATGCGATCTGCCTTATACCATCGAACTGTAGAGCTGCAAAGTGAAATGTGATTTCGCGGTTTGGATGTAATGCCTGCCAGGAGTAAAAAAAAACAATGCAGCCTTACAAAGCCAGTTCTTTCTGACGAAAGCAATTTGCAGTGATGTGTTCCTGTATAATTCATCCAAAGTTGTCGGCCTTACAAGTACGCCAGGTTGGAGAAATGCGCGTCACGTATTCCCGTAATCCATTTGACAAAAAAGCGACGTCATAACACTGTGGTTTCTTCTGAAGAAGCTCACGATTTTTGACCTCGATAAGGACGACTAAGTCGAAACAAACCTTTCTTTCCGAGAAACGAAGAGTTGATGGAACGCAGATATAAGGAATAAAATTATTGTGTGTCACATGTATTGTCTTATTATGGATTCATATTTGAATTCACGTATGAAATATTAGGCTTTATCCGTTTTTGTGTGGAGCGCAAGCCTACATGAACCATTCCGTTACAAGCGTCATTAAAATGAGGGCCGGAGGACAAAGTCAGGTCACCGAATTAATATTTTGTACAGATAATTTAAATAAAACCATTGATATAAAGTAGCACAGTTTACGTAAACATTTTTGTAGAGCATCAAATGTATGGTTATACCTCGTGAAAGTGTTCTTCTGGAATAGTTTACGTTTTCTCGTATGCAGACGTAATGATTTTACTGCAATTACTCGATTATCAGAACCTCTTTCATCAGGAAAACTTTATGAATTACATTCTTCATCTTCTCATGTACGTTAAGAGTTTGTCTGTGGTGGACTGAGTGATCTTAAATACAAGTGAACAGACAAACTGAAATCGTATACTTTAATCAGGGCAGCCAACATGACAGTGTTACACTAAGCGAGCTCTGTTGTCAGTGAAGATTTCTTCGCACACAACTGTTAATTACACAAGAATTGGGCGTGTCTTTGTGATAATTAGTTTGATAACAGGCGACTCTAAGGCAGATTCTAACGTCTTGGCAATAAAACAACTTTCGAGTTGCAGCCGGAATAGATTGTCTTCCTTGTGGATGAGTACAACCCACAAAGCGTCACGCATTGGCTCTCATACGAAGAGGAAAGAACTTGAATGTGGAAGTTTGAAAACAGGGTTTTGAGCGACAGGACGCTGCAGAAAAGCGCACAGTGAGGAGTTTCATAATGCATATCCTTCGCCAAATATTAAGATGCTCACATCAAGGAAGATAAGATTGTTGGTGTATGTAGCAAGCATCGGAAAGATGAGAAAAACAGAATTTTAGTCGCAAACACTGAAGGGAAGAGACCACGTAGGATTTGAGGTTTTCACTGCGGTGAGTCTGAAGATTGCTGCCTTCAGAAGAGACCACATCTAACACCTAGGGCTGGATAGGACAAATAGATTTTTAGGAAACAGGGTGTGAGGCTGTGGAATGGAAACAGCTGGCATAGGATAAAGACCAGTTTCGCACTCGCCCTGATGACGGAGGCAGTATGACCTCTGAAACGGTGGTAAACATCTACCAGACTACACAGCGCAACAACCCAGAAGACAGAAATCGTCATACTCACCGCCCTGATGATGGAGGCAGTATGGCCCCTGAAACGTTGGTTAACATCGACCAGACTACACAGCGCAACAACCTAGAAGACAGAAATCTTCATATTCATCGCCCTGATGATGGAGGCAGTATGACCTCTGAAATGTTGGTTAATATCGACCAGACTACACGGCGCAACAACCGAGAAGACAGAAATCTTCATACTCATCGCCCTGATGATGGAGGCAGTATGACCTCTGAAATGTTGGTTAATATCGACCAGACTACACGGCGCAACAACCGAGAAGACAGAAATCTTCATACTCATCGCCCTGATGATGGAGGCAGTATGACCTCTGAAATGTTGGTTAATATCGACCAGACTACACGGCGCAACAACCGAGAAGACAGAAATCTTCATACTCATCGCCCTGATGATGGAGGCAGTATGACCTCTGAAATGTTGGTTAATATCGACCAGACTACACGGCGCAACAACCGAGAAGACAGAAATCTTCATACTCATCGCCCTGATGATGGAGGCAGTATGACCTCTGAAATGTTGGTTAATATCGACCAGACTACACGGCGCAACAACCCAGAAGACAGAAATCTTCATACTCACCACTGTGAAAACCTCAAATCCTACTATCAGGAATCTTATTTTGGTTCGAATCAGTCTAATATAACACGGTCGGAAGAAACCACTTGGAAGACCCAGTCGTTGGTGGGAGAATAATACTAAGTTGAATCTTGTAGAATGAAACGGGGTACGTGTATTGGATTCATGTGGCTGTTATACGTACCGGTGATGGGCGGAGAATTTCTTGTCAATTTGAACGACTACTATCTTCTCAAGACTAATTCTGCTGTGTGGAATTTGCTTGTTATATGTCCTGTATAAACCGCCATTCACATAAAGTTTAAATCTTTGCTAAATACTTTATACCTTATTACCCGGCTCGTCGTACGTGCAACTTTATAATATATATTAAAAACTGATTTTTTTTGTTTGAAATATTTGTATGAAAAACAGTAGGAAATATATAGCATCAACTTGAACAATCATTGCCTCTTAACTTTGTTCACAGAGTGAATACGGAGTTCTTATGATTTTAAAAATAAACGGAAGTTGTCTTCTTAAGCAATATTAACCACTTGATCTTTGTAATTGATAAGAGTTGTGCTTTATTTTAAAAAAACGGACTGATTTTTTTTAAGTATTACTTAAATAAAATTAATGCATTTTTGTGTCTATATCAATTTGTCTATAATTTCTCTCGGGTGTTCTTCATATCATATTAGACGCCCATTCTGCACTACCATTTCTTTTACTATGCAAATTTAAACAATATTTCGCCAATCACTTTTCTTCACAATTGAAACGGAACTGCCATAGGCTAACAATGCAACGCACATACAATAATTGCGAATGTGCCTAGAATAATAACAATAATTACTAATTTTTTATAGTAAACCTCCGGAAACATTTCGCATACCTAAGAGTTCATTAATTAAATTTTCGGAGTTTTATGTATCATTGGCGTGACTTCTTCTAGTCAGGAACCATTTGCTGACTGCTGTTAAATCCTTCCCCGTTCACTCATACCTGCAACCAGTCCAATCATTATGTAATGTGTTCGGTCAGTCACCTTGTGTTGACGTTTCTTACAGGGAATGTGGAAACTAGAGGCGCTGTTGCTTTGTCAGCTGTCTGTGTGGACAACCGCTTCCCCCGGGCTCCCAGGTGAGTCTGACCAGCTCAAAAGCAAACTTACATCCATTCAAGGAAGTAACAGACAATTTACAGATTGGAATGTATTTAAATTTGAGATTTTCACGGCGGTGAGACTGGGTTTTGTCGCTCCGCAGACTGTAGACATACTGTCGCCATCTTCTGCCCTGAAGATGGAAACAATATGTTTCTCCTAAACGTTGGTATCTACGACGCCAAAACCCAGAATATTATCATCATTGAGACATATCGGCATTGTACCACATCTCTTAATGTGAGACAGAATGATCATCATCATTGAGACATATTGGCATTGTATCACATCTCTTAATGTGAGACAGAATGATTGGTTTGTGTACAGTGTATCTAATAATCTTAAAACCAGTCTTCAGTGAGTGAGATTTCAGGTTCTCACGGTGGAGAGTATGAAGATGGCTGTCTTCCGCAATATTACGTTGTGCAGTCTGGTAGAAATTTACCGACTTTTCAGAGGTGCTTGCCGACTCCATTATAACGGTAAAACATCCCAGAAGACAGACATCTTCAGTCCTCGATAAATTAAATTATGCTACTTTTCTGCTCACCTAGGCAGATGGGAGGACAATATTAAAATGAATCTTAAAAATGCGGTGTGAGGGTTCGAACTCGATTTATCTTACTCTCCGGTGGTTGACACTTGTGAAAATGACAATGAACTTTCGGGATCCATGAAAAACTGTTAATTTCTTGACTAGCTGAGTGGCTATAAGCTTCTCAAGAAGGACCCTGTCCCACACAGTTAGTCATTTCCTTACGCAGTATTAACCAATTTATCTTTATCATGGCGGGTTGTGTATTTTTTGCGGTACGAACTGAATGTTTAAATATTACTTAGAGAATCTTGGGATCCAGAGGATTAAAGTAGGAAAGGCTTTAAGAGACAAGAAGCCAGCCGTCAAAGCAAAAAAAATAGGCAGCTGTACGTATGAAGAGATCAGCGACCTTCCAGGAAGCTAGGAGTCCAGGAAGTGTGGAAAATTTCAACGTGGCGTAAGATGTGGGCCTATAGATAAAACCTGCACGCAACTAGTTGGTTTGTTACAAGGCAGAAATGACAGAATTAACTGCCTTTGGCATTACACACATTTTTGTATTTCGAAATGTAAGGAACTTCACAATTTGTAATATTCCCCACCTAATAATAATAATGATAATAACTGCCAAACAAGACCAGTTACATCGAAGCATTAAAATAACTTTAAAATATAAAGCAATGTGATGAAATAGACTAATTTCCTTTGTTCTGTTTCGGGTCGGATCGAGACCGTCAATGTTACGGAATTCCAGGCAACGTATGGAGGGCAAACAAAAGAGAAGCTACCAAGAGCGAATAAAGATACGACAGGTTTTGTATGATTCTCAGATTGAACAGCAGTTATTTCCTCCAACAGCATTAACCATTTGATCTTTGTAATAGCCGAGTTGTGTTTTCTTTGAGGTACGGACTGTGTTATTTAGATCAGTGTTACGCAACCGGTGTACCGCTACAGTGTTTCTAAAGAGCAGAGCATTTTTTTTAAGTAATTGAATATTCGCGCGTAACAATAAGAAAAAGGCGATGTCTAATTTTTCATAATTAGACTTCTAATAGGCACTCTTACATTGGTTTATCATCATTAGTTTCATCTAACATGTGTAATTCTTTTCCATGTCGGCATTATTATAGGGCAAGTATTTATATGTAGACACGTATTATAACTTCGTACTCTCTTTTGGAGAGGCGCAACTTCGTGGAGTGCCACGACGTGTATTTGACAAATCAGTGTACGCCGCGGATGAAATAAGTTTACGGAAAGCGGATTTAGACGAGCTTCGGCTTGAAACCGTTCGTAGAAGGTCCTTGCAGAGGGCACAAACGTAGATGTGTAACAGTACCCTTCCTCTTAAAGTAATGAAAATGGGTTAAAAAGTACAAAAATTTGTGCCACCGGTATTATTTGTCCACACTGGCGACTTTCACATAACTGTATGCTGTTTCGTTCAGAAATGAAGTGCTTTCACCCTCTTCATTAGCCGCTCTGTTGGTGGCAGAATACTGTACTTACTCGTCTCAGTTCAGCAATAATGTTTTGTAACAGGCAATGGCAAACCACTTCTGGATCATCTGCCAAGAACGTATATGAACAGGTCCCAGTCCGAGTAAAGGGTGGAAGGATCCTGTTCATATGGACCTGTCGTCAGACAGAACACTAAATAAAAATAAATAACAGGCGACCAAACATTTTAAATTCTATTTCATAAATTAAAATGGCTGTTCCATTAAATAAAATGGAGCATATTATATAGGCAATTAGCTAGTTATGTAATCTGACCTGGAAGAAAGGGCATTGGAGTGGACTCGGTTTATCTTAACGCCAGACACGGATAATTTAATGAACCTTCGAATTCAATAGAAGTTCTGGAATTTCATGACAGCAAAATTGCTATTAGTTCCTCAACATGATCTGTGCTCCATGGAGTTGCAGAGGAATGTAAGATACTGCATTTTGGAAACAGGAAGAAAACTGTGGTTATTAAGAAACACATTGGCTACATATTTAACTATTCCTGTGCTGTGAAAGAATTATCAGACAGGAACCACTGATCTGAAAAACTTTGGTGTTTCTTTGTTAAAATTGTTTTTATGGTGTAAGTTAACATCGATATAGACTTTGGAAAAACAAAAGTAGTTTTGCTAAATGAAACTCAAAATGGAAATGATCAGCTAAACGTAACGTCTTAGTAACTAAACTGGTCTTTAATATTTAAATAAATGGAACTATAAATTTAAACATTAATTTACATATTGTATTTTCGCCTGTTAGACGCGTATCTTTTAAATGTTACACTACATCTTGTTCCATTTGTAAGTTTCAAAGTGTATGATGGCTTAGTTGTATGCATTTCCTGAACTGCTCCTACCTGTAACGCGGTCTGAAGGCTATCTTTATGCATTCTGCACTCCAAATGAATACAGTACATCTCGTATCCGTTCGTTTATTCCGATGTTTTATCTCTATGAATACTCGAAGCGATTCAGTGGCGTTTTGTATTTTGGGTCTGAAGACGAAACATGCAATAGGCAGACCAGACCTCTCCATGGTGAGTTCACTTTACTTACTTCCTGTAAAGAACGTGCAATCAGCAACGTGTCCCACGTGCGTATGAAGAGAATTTCCCGTTAATT
>NW_019059819.1:1376239-1415902 GCF_000696155.1 Zootermopsis nevadensis
GTTTCGGTCTATATCCGTCTCTGTATAAATAAATGCATGTGATAAACGACTGTCAACATTCTGATTATTTTATCTGCATGGATAGTGCTTTTTATCGCTTTAAAAGCTTCTGATACTTTGCGACCGTTGAAACAATGAAACGATGTTAAGATCTTCTCTATCGATCAGCCACGTCAATTTAGAAATGAAACACGGAAGGATTCCGAAGAGTTGAACTGTTCCTCCGAAAGGACACGTCTGAAGTTTAGAAGACGGTAACATTAATTCGCAATTAAAGAGAAGACGGTAACATTAATTCGCAATTAAAATTTACGTATAGGCTTGTGTGATGTAACAGTTTCATTGCATTAAAATCTACACAGAGTCAACAGATGACGGCTAATGTTTGGTCATTGTACCATTGGGGTGCACATCTGTCGCGAGACAGCAGAGAAAATAGTCCGCAGTGCCGCCGCGCGATACAGTTAAGCGGCCGAGGTCACCGTTTGTAGCAGCGGTCCAAATCCGGTGCAGATTTGTGTGGGCGCATTGCTACATCATCCTGCATGATGCTAGCGGCTGTCTGCCACCTGTTCCACTTCACGTCATTACAATTGCATCAGCGTAGAACACAATCGTCACTTCTAATTAAATGATTTATGAACTGCAAGCCCTGTTGTCTCCCAACAGGTCGGTAGGGCTAAGAATGTACGTTTTATGTCTTAATGTTGTTAACCATTTAAAGCAGAAATTCATCTTAATGCTATTTAAAAATTAAGCCCGCACCGTAAAGAGAACAGATGCGTCTGTATTTCAAAGAAATAAGGAAATAAAACACTCTTTGCTCTGAGAACCATATGAAACCTACGTGTACACTTTGTGAAAGAATTTACAGTCGTTGATTATTAAAGCAGATGATACGTTTCGTTACCACTGGACTTTCAAACCCGTTGAACAGAGATTAAAGTGTAAATGTACGTACATTCTTCCGAATTTTTCAGTTCCTAAACCCACTAATGGATTTCGGTGTGGAGGATCCACGCTGATGTCATATTTAATTTTGGTTCTTGCCGAACTATTTCTTGCACGAATTTAAATTAAAATACAATAGATTTGTCAAAAATGCTTATCGTGACAAAATGAGAAACATTTCAAAGAAGTTATAGGCCTTTTTTTGTTAAGATATTCTACAGTGTTTGTATCGTTACAATTTTCATAGCTGATGATTATCTCCGTGCGTAATATAAGGACGCGCCAAGCCGTGTTGACAAAGTTCGCAGATTTATTTTTGAAGAAAAGCGCTTCTAGCTTGCCATATACTAAAACACGAAACAACAGTTCTTCACCAGATTTTAAAATCAAACTTAAACTGTTGTTATCCACTCTGTAGTATAATATTTTCTGCACACCAAATGTAATGGACGTGTAGTGCCATAAAGCGGTAGCCAGAAACCAGATTCTGAAAGCTACAAAAAAGAAAACAGTGGGCAGGCATGTAACAAATTTGGAGAGACCTGAAGACAAGAATTCTATTATATTTCTGATGTAACAAACGAAATTTACGTGCTGGTAAAAATTCGATTTGAGCTTCGTTTAGAATCGAAGTATATTCCCATATCGATTCAACATGAAATTGAACAGACAACTTATATGCACACAGCCAATACAAAATGTCGTCTAAATCTGTTCAGCAATTTTTATGACAAAAAATACTGATATATGCTTCCAGTTATTATTTAAGTTCATTAAATTTATGTAAATAATGTGAAAATGTTCTTGTATTATAATGTTTTTTTAAATATAGCTCTGTACATTGATATGTAACGACTAATTTCAAATGTCGCTAAAAACAGCGTGTTAAAAGAGTAATTTAAATGATGGACCTAATTTCGCTCTTTGACATCGCCATTACCTGCATCATGTCCTCTGCTAACTTTTCCACGCATTTAATACCCCAGCTGACGCACGTTACAATTCCGAAAGGTTTACGTAGTCAGCACAAGTAACTGTCATTTGAAACTCGAAGTGTGGACATTTGCCCCTATCTGCAGTTACCGTTAAAATAAAGTACTTCCATTGTGAAAGCATCTGCGCTACTCAACGACGTAAAACATTATAGCATTTGACTGAAGACGATTTCCATTACAGTCTGAACTTAATGTAAGAATTTCACATTTAATTTCCGATACACAATATTCATTACTTTTACAGATAACCCCATTAGATTCTTACGTTTCAGTTAAAATTCATTTATCCTGCACTACAGTAGGTCCATGATAACTTTCTTTTTAAATTGTTGTTTCCTCATTCCATACGTGGCCACAATAAAGACATCTCGGACAAATTTAGCTCATTCACAAAGACGTAATAAATTAGTCTTCAACCTCTTGTCATCTAACTGGTTCATTACGTCACTATTACAGAATATTATTACATCATTCTCTTAAATTATTTATTCACTTCTTAGCTCTACAGCCCTTGAAGGACCTCACATTTGGGAAATTTCTCAATCTATTTACACATTCGGTAGGACTCCTTGGACGAGTGATTAGCCCAACGCAAAGGCGCTACCTCTTTATTCACGTGTGGTGAACCTTCACGCGCCGCAACTACGTGGTTTTAAGAGAACTGAGAATATACGCGTGCAGATCGTGACCCTGTCTGTGTACGCAGCCACTGGAAGCGAAGAAAAACGATATTATTGGGTTGTTCGAACGCAACGATACCTATCTAGGGTCAACTCCACGTGTGGGTATAATATTCGTTTTCCTTTGATCTGTGCCGTCGTCAACTGACTATCCGCATAGGCTTTTAAGTGCGTTCGCGACTGAAAGTTGCAAAAATTTTGCCCCATTTGTGTGTTTGCTCGCATGTGACAACTCAAGAAAGGCTGGATGGATTTTCGGGGAGTATCGTTACAGTTTGCTAACATATTTAGAATTTTGGTTAAAATCGGACATCAGTAACAGGCACTTTGCATGAAGACGTAGAAGTGTTCCTGAATTCTGAAGAGATTAGGTGGGAAATCCTTGGCTACATTGACTTAACATAATGATCATCATTACCATGCATCCTCCGTGAACCCTGGTTACTCTGGATATATCCAACCATTCAAATAACTCTGATGTCACTGACGCCATTTTAAAAAGTTAAGTTCTGGCAAAGGTGCTAGAATGTATACACTCTCAAGATCCATTCTGAATAAGTCAAGCATCACGTGTACATGTCCCAGCTTTTGGACGATTGCGCAGATCATGTAGCATATATTGTGATCCGATTTCAGAAGTACTTCATCTATCAGCTGAGCCAGATTTTCGAGACATCACATTGCGATGGGAGTACGAGCCACAAGCTCCCGAGCTGTATGGCTTTCAAGTACATTACTGTGAGCTGCAAGCATGGGGTCCTCACCGGTGTCGCTCCAAGGTAAAATTTTTAAGTAGAGGGTCTCTTAGCAAGTAACATTGAACAAAAGATGATAAAATTCCATCATATGAAACCCAAAGATTCTTCTGTGATCACACTATACTCTTCCTTTATACATATTAATCCAGTTCACAATCTTTGCAATGTCTTTCTGCACGTTAAAAGTAACCAACTACCTTTCCTACAAGACAAGTAAACGTCAGAGATGAAGCCCCTAACTTAGGATAGAGAGTATGATAATGTGCTGCTTGGTCATATACTTCATGGGGTAGTGATAGATGAGTATGGAATAATGCTGAGAAAGACTGAAAACTTGGAGAAAAGTCTTTTACAGTGCCAGTTTGTCCACCACAGATTTTACTTGACCCAGGTCTCTGGTGAAATTAATGTCCAACTGCATGAGCTGTGGCAGAACTTGTTTCTGAAAAATCAATTCTAATGTTATTTTCTCATCTGTCTTCATGTTCAGTGGCATCCAGGGTTTAATCTTACTATGTACTGACAGTGTATGAAAAGTTCAAATTATGAATCTCCTCAAGTAAGGTAAAAGATATCTGCAAGATAGAAACCAAACAAATTTGTCATACTTTCATTTGTTTTTATTTCTTTCATAGTTACTGTAGTGTAACAAAAATACACGTGAATTTGAAATATTATGTTTGTAGCTGATTGATGATTCACTGGGCCATGAGGTTCTGTCTGGGAATGCCAAGTACCGCATGTACTCGGTCATCATAAGTGGTCTTCGGATGTCAACTGACTACTCATTTGATGTGTGGCCTGTTGAGTCAAGCAACAGAGAAGTTCATGGTAGTGGCATCAAGTCACTCCACAACAGCATTGTAGTGTCGACCAGAGGCTGTAAGTGTCAAAACAGCAATATTCAATTTAATAAGTGGTTGTATGTGATTATTCACAAGAACAAAAATCGTACATAGTAATATTGAAATAACTGAGTTCATGGAGCAGAGCCATTTTTAGTCTGCTGCATTCTTTTTAGAGATTTATTAGCCAACTCTATACAGTATTTTTATGTTTTTTACAATTTAATCATGTGACATGAACATATAATTAGCTTTCTCTGCATTTACTTTTAGATACACTCTGCATTAATGTATTTAAAGAACAGGGATAAAATTTACAATATCATAACTACAATTTTCATTTCACCGCTTCCTACTTCCAGTTAATATCCTGAGAAATGTGCAGTTTCAGCACGTGCAACACAATGCTTACCTCATGCAAGTGAGGTGGAGGTAGCTACAGGTCCGCACTTCGGAGGCCGCATCGCTGTCGAGGCTGCTGATGGGGAACACTGTGCCATAGATGGTGATCCTGAGAGTCCTAGAGACACCTACATATTACGCATAGACCACAAGATGTGTGGCACATAAGTCAATGAAACCACTGCGGCCACATTTGTGCTGGTGCAGGAGAATCTGCCCATCCTCACGCACAGCACACGACGGTTCCTGGTACTCTGCTCCTTTCATCCAGAAACTTTAACAGTCAGAGCAGGGTGAGTATAACACATATTTGTTTCTGAAAGTATACACAGACTATTGTTTCCCATGTTTTGGTGGGCAGAACATGACTTCCAAAAGTAATTCCACTGCTATGCTAGAATTAAAAGCAAAATGTTCAGGCTTAATCTCCACCCATACTACATTCCACAGGGGTGTTGTTAAACAAGGGCAGTCTAAGATACTTTTCCAGCGCATTTCAAAATAAAGATACAATGTTAACATTTCAGTATGTTGGATTTGAAATCAGTGCACATATGTCATTGTTCTTGTTTGTCAATGGATTTTTCATTAATTTCCTTTACATGTCTTCTAACACGGTTCTTAAAACTACATAAATAGATGATAATACAGCTTATGTGTCTTAATGTATTTCACTTTAAAACTAGTGCTATGTTTTTTTTATTTGAAAACACATAATTTTTAAGTCCTGAAATAAGTAATATCCTCACTGAAGAGATTCAAATGTTTGGTGCTTAAATTAAATTTCTTTCTGATAGAAACCAAATTTCGAATGGAGGAAATTTTATTAAGAATAATGCAGTAGAACTATGCACATCTTTCGACACCTATGCATAAAGGAGCAAATCAAATCCCAAATAACTTGGTGCCATTCGTTTCTACAACCTCTTCAATTACATGAGGTTCAGATTTAACATAATTTAACATCTTCTTCTTCTTCTTCTATGGCTCTCCGGTCCGTATTCGGTCCATGGCCTCCTCAATTCCCCCCTTCCATCTGGTCCTCTGTTAGATCCATCTGTCCGAGGCTTTGATTTAGGTTTCGAAACATCTTCCTTTTTGTGGTGCAAGGTTGTTAGCCTTGTGACCAACCCCCAACCTGGAGGACCAGTGTATCTGTCTTAGTCTGACCTCTGCCCCACGACCGATCTGGCTAGGGAGGCCATACCAGTAGCTATGCTACTGCCAGCATAGCTCTTGGGATCACTGAGGCACTCAAGCCCCACCACCATGACAAGGTGCAGGTACCATTAAGTGAGGATAATTTAACATATATAACAACAATTCATCATTAAAAGTGGATGTGTGAACTAGCCGTTCCATTCAGGTTTACAAGCAAAATTTTGTGAATGATATATATCATTCTGAAAATCAACAAATCAAGGTTCAATTTAGATTATTTATAACAGAAAAGACCCCAACAGTGCAGAGCAGGAATAATTGTTACAACATATGTATACCTCAGAAGAGGAATTAGGTTTTAGGTACAAAAAAGTTTTTGTGCTTCACAGTATCAACCTACCATCACATCGTCATCACGAAGACCCTAGTAATAACAACAGAGTAGAGCATTTACAACCTGAAGTGATGGCTTTTGAGGCCGAAAATGCAGAGTCAGTTAATGACGTTCAAGTTTCTCATTTGCAGCGTCACCAACAGATGGTTGAAGCACACATGGGAAGAATGCTACAAGGTAAGAAACTGTTGCAGTTAAGCTACTGTAGTCACATGCCAGATTTACAGCAGCTGTTCATTATGAAAATCTTTTGAATACAGACTTCAAATTTATGTCAGTTATGCAAGATTCTTATGCATGAACCTCAAAATTAATTCCATATTTCAGTACAGTATTTGCTGACTCATAAGAACTGATCATTGCCTCAATACTAGGTTTCATTATTATACTACTGTCACCAGGTCTCCAAATACAGTTTAGGAAATGGGTAAAACACTAGAACAGGATGTTGTCATTAAAGGTACAACAGGCTTAAGATGCACCATATCTTTTGTCTACTGCAGCTGTTATGAGAGATGTCAGTCTCATATTCCCAGGGCTATAAATTATCTCCATTACATGTAAACATCACATTAATAAAGTTAAATATTAGTCTCATAGTTGATCACTAAAAAGTTTGGTCTTGAGAAATGAAGTTGCAGTGTCCAGCCAGCCATGTCAGCCACTGGGCTGTCAACATTTGACAATTTTCACTGCCACACACCACCACTGACATCAACATATCATTAGTGCCAGAGTGGGGGAGTGTAAGCCAATGATCATAAGTTTCCAAGAAGTAAAGAATAGTTTTCAGAAAGTTGTCACAGATGTGGTTCACTGATTTTATTCAAAAATGTATAACACAATTTAGACATGAGCTTATGGATGAAGTGATAGTTTTGATAACATAAAAGTATAGTACCAGACTGCTTATATAAAAGGCTTGGGAACTATGGCTTTTCAGATTTTCTTTATTTTTGAATTTAATTTCTTCACATATCATTTCTTTAGCATAAATCAACAAATCATACACAAACAGAAAGAAACTCATCTTCATCATCAAACAATGTGTAAAAGCCTACAATGTATGACATCCAATGGTTAAACAAGTGCAAGCAAGCAAGCTGCAATTTACTACCAAAAAAGAAGACTGTCAAAATTGGTGTCACTCTCATGTGGGTAGTTGAAGAACTGCAAAGTACCAGTTATAAGCATGACAAGTGCATGAAAATGCTACCATAAAAATTCTCCAAGAGAAAATATGGATTTTAGGTCCTTCATGATTTTGGGATGTCAGATACAGGGCCCAACACTATAATAAGAAGTATAAAGCAGTAATCACTTTCTAGTTTTAATTTTTGGACCACTTTCCACTATCATAGCAGTTGAAAGTGGTAATGTTTGAAAATAACAAAAAAAAATCCTAATTAGCAGAAAACTGCTCAGCATAGATACTTCCTCAGACCAAAATAATAGCTTGGTTGCTTGAATTAGACAGTTATCATTATTGCATGTCTCCAGACTTGGTTCGAGTCTTCTATGGGCTTGACTGAGTGAGCACCAAAAAATCACCTTGTGCATCTGTCTTCCTGTATGTACATAAATTGAGAACAGCTGGACAGACATTCATGAAATTTGACATCATGTAGTTTTACAAAAATTTATGAAGTCATTTTCGATTTTTGTTGAAACCAACCAATAAGAATTTTTTTTAAATTAATCACAAATTTCTAAAACTGCTACATTTTAGTTCCATATTTGACAATCATGTTTGGTATTATTCTAGTTCAAGTACACATGATCAGTCAGTGCCTCTTCAGCAAGCAGTTCCAACAATAACAGGAATACCACGTGTGATGGACAAAATCGTCTTCTAATAGTCAGGCAGACAAGTGTGACCACTTCCTAGCATTCCCAATTTATGTAATTCTTCCTCTTGACTTTCCCATTTGTTATCACTCTCTGTTAAGGGAGGGATCAGATCATCCGTCAGTTGCCATCTTTCCATGTCTGGCATAATTTATCACATTTAATTTAAAGTATACAGCACACAAAACCTCTTATGCCTTGTTCTTAAGGTTGTAAATACAAACACTGTCACTGTATGCCTAAGCTTGAAATTGGGCTATAGTTCCTCTGACACTTCTGGTGAATATTTTAAAAGTGTATGGAAGGTTCATGACAGGATTTAGATGACAGTTGAGAAAAATTTGTCATATCATGCCTCACATATGAGCCGGGATAGCTCAGTCAGTATAGTGACTAGCTACGGGCTGGATGACCGGGGTTTGATCCCTGACGGGGGCAGAGGATTTTTCCTCTAGCCTCTGCATCCAGACCGGCTCTGGGGCCCACCCAGCCTCCTCTCCAATGGGTACCGGGGTCCTTTCCCGGGGGTAAAGCCGGCCGGGGCGTGATGCTGACCACTCACCCCCATCTAGTGCCGAGGTCAAGGAAGAGAGAAGCTATACCTCCTCTCACCCTAAACGCCTACATGGCATATAGTGGGACAAACTTTACTTTACTTTACTTTACATAACATATCATGCCTCACATATAAACAGATCACACAGCATCTGCAGCAATAGGAAGTTCTCAAAAGGGCCACTTTACTGTAGATAATACCAGTTGTTTTGTATGTTGTCCTGCTATAGCTATAAACCATAAACTGCAAAGGAGTTTTGTGGATAATTTTTTAGGGTACAAGGTCTCATAATTGAGTACAAAATATATAACTGCCTACAAACCAAAAGAGGCCACCATAGTCAAATATGTTCCTGGGATTAAGGAAGAGGTAAAAACTGATTATACGGTTGCCTATCATGATATTACCTTATAACATTTCTACCTTTTAAAATGTATAACATCACTGATCAGAGCACTCTCCTCAATATACCACACACACTAGGAACTGATGCCCTGGGAAGATGAGATTTTAGGACATACAATATACAGAAATTTGAATTTCATAGCAACACATTTTTATATAAAAATCTATTAACAGAGAAGTAGAAACTTCGGGACACTTCATAAATAACCATCTTGTATATAATGCAGTTAGGCAAGCATGAATGTATGTTAGTGAGTTTATATTTTGTACTGCCAACCACAGGGGGTATAAAATGAATCTACAGACTGTGTTACTGCCTAGATGTGTAACAGACAGATTTAATGTGTTAAAAAATTTGTTATTACATAAGAAGAACCCAGTTTAACATTGATTTTACTGGTTTCCAACAGTAGTGTACTTTGAAGTCATTCATATTTCTGCCCAAATTCTGCAAACATTTATCTGTCACTGGCCACTTACAAAGGAGAGCTGAAATATACATCAATAATTTATTCCTCTGTAGTTTCTCAATGTTAACCTTACTTCCATTTTCTGTCTTCTTTCAAATTTATGGCCTATGGTGGTTATAGATATTTCATGGCATTATTTAAGTGTTTCTACAGTTCATTCTACGAAAACATTCTTTTTGAACTGAATGAGATCATCCCTTATGTATATTAAAGTATTTTAGAAATCTTTCCTTAACAAATTAAAATGACAAAACCCTAATGTTTGTCAGAACAAATCAAATTGGACACAGCCTACTACAGTTTATCTTTACAGACCAGAGTGTGATGCATTTGGGACTGATGATAATCCTAGTGGTGGGAGGTGTGATTGGCTGTGCACTCACTGCCTGGTGGCTCATCCCCAGTTTACGCAAACATATCCCAGGTTTGTAAAAGTAAATAAGATATATTTTGTCAAAGAAAGCTAAGTGTTTATTGTAATACAAACAACTGTCACTGCTTCTTTCCGTATGCTGTAAAAAATCACTACATTCCTCCTGTGAGGAGGATTGTAGTGATTACTCCTTATTATGTAGTTGTTACATTACTCAAGTGAAGTCAGATCCTGATTTAACCAATACACTGAAGAGGGTTTTAAATAGGTTTTCCAAGTTTTGAGAGTCAAAACCCATGCACTTCATAAATTAAAAACACTTTCCACAGACTTTTTTTTCCCCAACAGGTTTCTGACCTGCTTTGAATTTTCATTCAGTGCATTATAGAAAAAGTCTGTTGACTGAAATGTACTTGGTACAGATTCTGAAATTTCCTCAATTGAAGCTTCATTTCAGTGAATCTAATAACTTAAAATAACAAGCTGAATTTACCGTAGCTTAGTCATGTACCGCCGCCACGGTGGTCTAGCGGTCAGAACACTAGCCTTGTAATCCTGGGGTCCTGGGTTCAATTCCCACTGGTGCTCAGATTTATAACTTGTGTTGGGCAAGGCCGTGGTCTAGGCATCACGGAGTTTTCCTTCGGGGGTTTCCCCGGTTTCTCCATGGCATCCCAACAATTACTCCATTCACACACAGAAGAAGGCAATGGCAAACCACTTCTGGATCATCTGCCAAGAACGTATATGAACAGGTTCCAGTCCGAGAAAAGGATGGAAGGATCCTGTTCATATGGACCTGTCGTCAGACAGAACACTAAAAAAAAAAGGCATGTACCATTGCAGTTATTTTTCATAAATGTTTTACTGCTGATGTCATGAACCGATATAAAGTTTCTTAAATATTACATAATGCAACACTATCATTTAGTAACTACTACTGTTACAAAATACTTTATTTTAACTTAGCTTGTGTGTAGTTATAAGATTAAGAACCCCATTCTTGAAATGTGACATTTAAAGAAGAATTAATTCTGACCCTAATACAGGTCATCGTGCATCAACAGATGATTCTTCCTCAGTCTCCATATATGAAAACTTTGAGAACTCACTGCGAGATTCCAATGTGAGTGATACAGATTTTGAAGGATCTATTGATGAAGCAGGAAGTGGAGACTGTGATACTGCAGCTATAGTAATTCAAGAGCAGGGACAGAGTGAAACAGAATGTTCACACAGTAACAACTTTAAAGAAGATTATTCTGGAGTTTTTACAATCAGAATTCCTACACATCACTTAATTCAAGAGGAGCCTCCATGTATCATGATTGAAACTAACTCACACTCAGAAGCCTGATAATCTTCAAATTTGCAAAATACATGAACAATTTGTTTATTTATTTAAACAAACTTTTAGTTCACCTTGCACCTCATGACAATACTTACAAAAAATCTTCTTTGCACAATTACAGCAGTAAAGTCTGATAATTTTGCTTGTTAATCAGCCTGAGTGTGAAATGTACATTTAGCCAAGTTATGCATAAATGCTGACATCTGCATTGTAGTGTGGAAGCAAGCTCTTGGAAAAATACACTGGAATGAAACTTTCATTCAGAATTATCAAATGTTTTAAATACAAGACACTTCATTGACTGAACAAATTCAGAAAGTCTGAGAGCAGAATTGGAAGCCAAGTGCTCTAAAAACAGGGATCTAGAACACAGCAACCGGGAATAGACAAAGCTGTGTAACTGATGATGTGTGGCAAATTGGAATAGGAAGTGAGAGATTACAACTACAATTATGATATGTACATTTACATATTTGCAAGAACAAAGTTTATTGATGTTTTGAATACATTATTTTAAGGGAATACAAATGTAAACGTAATGAATTCAGGATTTTATTAATACACAACTCATTTCATTGCAACTTGTTGCTCTACCATCTACAGGTATAAGAATATTAGGAGTACAGCGCTTCTAACTTAAACTCACTCTGACAGGTCATTTTCTGCCTGTCATTACAAAGTTTGAATTAAGGGATTTTTCTGAAAAAGTAAATAACAATGACCTATTTACTCAAAATTGCAATGCCTCCGTAACAATCAACTCCTTGTAGAGGGCACAATTTGTCCTACTTCAAGGACACTGTTATGCATAATACGAATGATCAACAAAACAAAGTCGTTCATATGACCGTTCTAATAGGAGACTAGTGGAAAGAAAGTGTAGTGGTGTGTTCAAGAGCCATAAGACCACACACCCACTAAGATCAGCCAGTAAACTGATGAAGCAAATTCTGAGTGGTACAAATACATACTGTGTAGATATATACAGTATAACTACAATTTTTTAAACTAAGTAAAATAATAACCATGGAAGTACCTACTTCAGCCTCATCCACGCTTCCACAAACAAATTACTTTTTTCAGTTGAAACTGCCACTACCACCACCACACTACGGCATACAATTGTCCACATCCGCAATAAAATTACAGTAAATTTAATGTACTGTATCATATTCAGTTTCTAAAAATGTTGGCACTTTCTGCATTGTTTTATAAAATCATGCTTACTATAAATATAAATGGCCTTAAATTAATTTGTAAAAACAATATTAAGGCATAGTTGTTTGTATGAAGTTCTTGCACAATGTTACCCAATATTAACATACAATTTAAACTGCAAATTTCTGTACTGTTTCTCAATACAGTACTTGAAACAACAGGATAGTTGGGCTGAACACATACACTATAATAAAATAATTTGTACAAATCAACACTAACAAAAACATCATTATATTTATATGCTGTAGGATTCTCAGTATGTATCTATATTCTGTATTAGAAGTCTTCTACTTTTACTGCTTACAAATTTATTAGTATAGGTTTACTTGTACACTTACATACAATGCACCACTTATTTAGAGAGCACACAAGAAATTATTTACATATAATTCTATCCTCTGATGTTTATTTTAACAGTAACACCTCACCAAGACCAATTCATTTTATTTGAATTTCAAAACTACCTGACTTATTTTTGGAGAAGGTAGTATTTTATCTTTTAAATGTTCATCGAAAATCCCTTTTATTGTTCATCTATTTGAGAGAAAATAATTAAATAAAATATTAATTAGTGGACCCAGTCAAAAGTTAGACTGGAACATAATTTCCAAGTATTGCATTAAGTTTAAGTGATGACCTGAAATGATCAATATAGTGACAAATATTACATTTAATAAAAATGACATAATTTCATTACATATTGAAGAATTCAAATAAAAACAAATGGTTGCAATTATAATTATGACCAGTACATGCTACATGTATTATTAAAATGGAACAAAATACTGTTGCTAATTGAGACTGTGATAAAACCACCACTCCTCTCGAAGGACAGGAAGACTCTCTTAATAAAGGTGAACACACAACTCAAACATAGTAACTCTAACCTCTTAGCAAGCAACAAAATCTCCATTTCCCAGGATACATCCATCATCTGAGCTCAGTCTTCTGGACATCCTTAAACTCAAAAGGCATCAACTGAACTTTGTAGTTTGGTTTCACCTATAGAATTTTTCATCTTCTCACCCATGTAACTTAATAGAATATGAAAAGATGTCAAGTCATACAGTTCATGCTGAAATAACATTAGAACATCTAGCAACATTATGACTCTGCTGGGACTAGCAGTCACTGACTAGCTATAGAAGTAAAGCAACTGGGTGTCATTATATTATAAAAGAATCTGTGTGACAGCACATCTGTACTTCATGACATAGCCAACTGGGAACATCTTTCAGAACATATCGAGAAGTCAGCCCACTGTCTGTTGTGTGACAGTCCCCCAAGGGTAGAAAGCAGCAGGCACTGATGACTCTTGGTACAGTAATTCTCTAGATCCTAGTGCAGCTAATATACCATGGATCAAGATGATGCTACATGCTTACCAAATGAGTCTTTGCTAGTGGAAGCACACCATCTTTTGCTTTAAATGCATATGGGGACAAAATGCCCAGTGATGGAGGTAGAACAGATAAAGACTTTCTATGGCACTGACCAGTATCCAGTTACAAAACAATCTACTCATGTGCTGGGACAGAGATAAAAGCTCCTAACTTGGGACTGAAGGTATAATAATGTGCTGCTTGGTCAGAGATAACACTCTTCAAAGGGCAGCATGATGAGTATGGAGCAACAGTGGAATGACCATCAGCAGATAACCAAAGACCTGGGATAGAAACCTGTTCCAGAGGACTGAACCTAGGTTTCTGCAGTGAGAAGTCAGTCAGCAACCATGTGAACTATGGCGTGGTCCATCACCATTATATTTGTAAAATTTGCCTTGGTATTAGGACAGGAGTAAACAAGGTATGTTCTTTTCTCAAGTGGCTTCAAAACCATTGCTTATACATAATACATTTTAGTTACATTAGTAAAATTTGTAATCAAGATTGCATTGGTATTAGGACAGGAGTAAACAAGGTATGTTCTTTTCTCTAATCGCTTCAAAAACATTGCATCTTTCTAAGTAAGCTTCTACAAAACTACAGTACTCTACTGCCAGGTGTGTGATGTATGATTTCTTCTTATAATTACAAATGACACAGGGCAAATTGTATGAGGTAAAAAGAAACAAGCTCCATGCACCTGAATCAATTAAACCAAATCACAAGATTCAAACATTGACATATTCAGACTGCAAAACTATTACCAAACATTGGATGCAATATCCAGAGTTAAGTCAAACAGCTTAAAATTGCATGTGCATTCTTAGTGATCCTTACTGGGATTTATAACCATATAAACATTAGTTAATTTTAGAGCACATTTAATGTTGCCTATATTCTCACAGTCATTAGTTTAGACTTTTTGTGGTTTAGAAAGAGTTTGGTTACCAAATATCAAGTACTTCACTTTGAGGGAAGAATGCAAACTGAAGGTATGTGAAAACAAAATACTTTAAAAAATTGATTTATACTTATACCCAAGTAGAGTTATTCCATTTAAATAGTGTTGAGGCTGTGCACAGTTTTGATGAGGGAAATAAGAACAGACAATTGGTAGTAAATAACCTTAAAGCAGTTTACAGCTCTCTGCTGATAATTCATGTAATACTGACATTTTTATCAAAAAAGAGAGCAAAGCTATAACTCAGATATCTGCACAAAAGGGGCAAAACATTAATGTAAAATCCCATATCATCCATTAGATATAATACTAACTGATAACAATTAACATATCAAGCATAACCACTTATTTTATAAGACAGTAACGTTAACGTTTGTCCCACTATACGCCATGTAATTAAAATTTTAAGGTTTAACAAATTCTTTTAACAATCCTTTAAGCTTTAATAAGATTGCAGTGCATATGGAAGAGGTTTTATTATCCATATACAATTCAACCCACCAATGAATCCACCTACTGTAGTGCGTTCAGCAAGTAAACTAGCCAGGTAGTCAATCAATCAAACATAACCAAATTCATTCCTGATTATCATACAATTTACAACTGTTTTCACATACATGTAATAAATCATCACTGAAGGAAGTGCTGATGATACTTGGTTTCTACAGTATTGTCTGCATATTATGAAAACTATGAGCTACAAGCCTGACAAATTGCTTTTGCAGTGAAATGAATTTCCCAGACTTTAGAATATAACATTTTAATATCTACCTTGTCATTTTTTAATTGTTCATAGTAAGACATTTTACCATTATCTGGAGGCAAGTTTTTCACATTTTTACAATTTATAAAAACATGAAATTCTGTGAACGTACAAATATTTGCAAGGGTCAGACTGAAACAAACTTACATGATAGTATTTAATTATATTTTCAGTAGTGAGACAAAACATTACTCTATTACATGCTGGTATGGAGGCTGGTATAAAATTAAAAGTAGAGAAGTCATGTATTGTCACCAAAATCCAGAACAGAATCATAATAAAATAAGTAGCAAATAAATCCTTGGAAAATGTGGCATATTACAAATTACATGGACAGATCAAAATCAAATTCAAAAAAGAAATTAAGGGTGGATTACATATGGAATTTTTGTCTTCATGTGTATTCAAATATATGAAAATTGAAATATGCTAACTGTAATTTTAACTGTTAATTTTTATGTAGTATCTTACTTTATGGAAAATGACACAAAGAACTTACAGCAAAAGCATAACAGGATAAAAGTCTCATAATGAGGAGCTTCATAATATGTACTCCTTCTCAAATATTATTATGGTCATCAAATCAAGGATTATGAAATGGATGACGCATGTAAAGGCATGGAAAAATGTGTACACATGGGATTTTGATCACAAAACCTGACAGGAAGAGACCACTTGTTAGATGTCTTGGGCAATTCTACATTTTGAAACAACATAAAGGAAATCATACATAAGCTACCATTTTTTTAAATTTTTGGCCACAATTTTCCATGTGTGATACATGAGTAGATGAGAGTATTTGTATAGGATTCAAAGCATCCATTCTTCCTTTTACAGTCAAGTAAACATGATATATAGTGATATGTCTAATATGAATATTGAATGCTTATCCAAACACTACTCCTACTGCAGCATCCAAATTATGGAGGATAATAAACATTTTATGACCAAATTTTCAGGCTAACAGAATTCAAAGCTACATTAGGCAAGAGGAACACTCAGAGGTATATATCATATCTAGTCTGGATTCCATAAAACTCTCCTGAAGCTCTACTTTCAGTAGGGATAAGTAAGATTTGAATTGTGGTATTCATGGATTTTTCTGGATTGATGCCATAAACTTGTAGGGGTTACCAACAAGAATAAAGTGCCACAACCTAGATGACCACAACCCACAAGTATCACAGGCTCCAAGCACCAGTGTACAACTGTTGTGTTAGATCACAAACTCTTTTATGGGGTTCAGCATGCTGTGATATGACTAGCCATCAAATACCAGTACAAAGGCAGTTTTGTAAGTGTTGGGAGAAAAACGTACATACATACATACATCTTTATTAAATTCCATGGATCCATAAGTTAGTCAAATGACAATAGGATGTAGAATAAGTCATAATAATACAATACATGTTATACAAATACAAATCATACTATTATATAAATGTCACAAAATACAAACAAAAGGTTCACATAAAGTAGAGATAAGTTACAAATAAATCCACCCATTATATACAATAGATAAATTATGACTTACTTGTAAACATTAGAAACTCATCGACAGAGTAAAAGGAGTAAAGGAGTATAAGTATCTTTTTAATGCTGGTTTAAATTATGCCTTTTTATTTACAAGACTTGTGAGATTTGATGGTAGACTGTTGAAAATTTTAATCCCTGCATAATATGCACTCTTCTGAAAACATGAGAGGTTGGAAATTGGTGTATGAAGCTGATTTTTATTCCTTTTCAGCATCATCCTGTATGTATGTTATAACAATAAAACTCAACATAACCATAAGGGGCTGAAACAAGCTGATAAGATTGATATAATATTACAGTTCCACTGCAGTAATTGGAAAACAAACACCTATGAAGAAACATACAAAAAGTTGATGAACATTGTTTAATAATAAGTGAAGCAGCTGCATCAAAGTGTCTGTCCAACTTTATGAACCTTTTCAATGAAGAGTTCACTGAAAATGTCAACATCAGAATAACCTGTATAAGACGAAGACAATAAGGCTACTTTGGTGGTATTCTGACATTGCATGCAACATACATGATGAACACTGGTTTTGAATTTCATCACCATCTTCGTACAATCTAGCAAAGCCCATGATGATAACCTGGGAAAAGTTTGTACATTATAGAAGACAGAGTTTCATTCACAGTGATTTTGTAATTTTATCCAAGATCATGCTGGCAACACGGACAAGTGTAAACCTCAGCTGAAAATGATCTTTGCAAACAACGTCTCAATCCGAGGCTGTATTGTTATTGTCATTAGTATGTAATACTGTTATTTAAGTAAGATTCATAGAGTGCGTGATCTTTCCCATTGATACCATACAATTTAAGTTTAAATAACAAAATGTCATGCTCAACACAATCAAAAGCTTTTTCTAAATCACAGAAAATGCCTCCCACTATTTGTTTGTTATTCATGGCATTTAAAATCTCTGTAGTCAATTTATAGATTGCATTATCTGTTTTTAATCCTTTCCTAAATCCATATTGTTCAATACTTAAAATATTGTATTTATTGAGATGATCCAAAATTCTTGAGTACATTATAGTTTCAAATATTTTTGAAAAAGATGTTAAAAGTGATATAGGTCTATAATTAGACACATCATGTATGCAATGTATTTCTGTTTCCCACCTTTCGGGTACTGACTACAAAAATTCCATAACTTTGTGTTGATATCATGCTCAATCAGCTTCTTTAAAATGTTATCTAACTTAAATTCCACAACCTTGGTTCTCAAAAATTACTAGGACTTAGCGCGACAAACTACGCATGCCCTCAGTAAATCACAGAAAGCTTAATCACAAAGATGATCAGGGTATCATCATCAGCACCAAAACAAGTATTGGTTTTCCTACATTAGTGCACCGCGGAGAACTTTGGGTTATTACGTGACGATCTATTAAAAGACTACGCTATCTTGGCATGTCAGTTATAGTCGCATTCTTTGTACATGCTGCAGACGCGACAGTCGTAATAAATCAAATGTGCACCTCTGTTTGTAGTGCACATATTGTATGCTTTTCAATAGCATACCGTATTTATGTACAATCTACCCTAAACCCAAGGTTAAAATCCCGAGAAGTGGGGAGTAGTAGTAGTAGTAATTCTTATTACCGACTGAACAAAGCTACCGAAGCTGAAATAGTTCCGCTCCACTAGAAGATGGTAGCACAGTTAAGGTATGTTTCCCTTTTGCAGCATATCTGTGGATCAGTTTTTTTTGTTGTAGCTTGTCATAGAGGTTATCTGTTACAGGTGATTTATGGTCTGTGATTTGTCTTGTGTAGCACATCTGCTGTCTTGCAGTGGGAGGCGGATGCGTTTCATAAATTAAGATAGTACGTATACTGAAGAGGACTGTTATTGGTCTTTGGTCTGCTGTTTCGTTTTGTTTGTTTTATACAATGGACGGAGAATTTAATAACGATTCAGAAAATATAATTTCTTCATCTGAAGAAGGCGTAGAACTGACAGGATGTGCTGCCAAGCCTTGCTGCAACCCAAGTCATGGGCTGCATCGGTTTATGGCCCTGTTATTTATGTGCCTGCTGGGGTTTGGTGAGTACATGTGTGACAAGTGTAAGTGCGTTCTTATTCATCTGTCGCTTGCAGCACATGGTGTACTTAATATCTCATTTACATAGTAAGACGAGGAAGTGCTGGCAGTAGTTCAGATATTTAATGTACAAATGAATTAAGTAGGATCACAACATACTTGTATTATCAGGGTCAAAAGACACTTTTGATAACATTAAAACTAACTGACTGTCTGCTAAATTCGAATTTTGGTTAGGTGTTTTGGCAGCAGAATTACATTACTGCATATTGTTGGAAGGTGTTCGATAGGGGGAAAATTATTAAATAGTGTGAATGTATCGTGATTTGTTAATCCTGGGTGTGATGATACGTAACTATGAATAGAAACATTGCATATGTGTTTGGAGTTGATGCCTTTGCTTCGATCTGTGTTGTTATGTTATGTTTGTCAAAGATAAAGTACCCATATAGCACAGAGGCCGGGGACAAAATGGCTCAGTAGGCACACTTTTGATGAAGAGGAAGAAGGGAGCATGTATGTAATTTTCAGACAGAGTTCCGTGAAGATTTTTCACAAATAGCAACTTGTGCTTTGTAATGTTTTGATTGAAAGAATCCCAATGATTGAAGTGAAGGTGGAACGATACTTCATGGTATAGTGGCCACATGTACTTGTTTATAAATTTTAGATTTATTTACAATTACAAGCGCAAATAAACCATTTTAACTTAGATTCTTGTAATCTTGCATTGAATTTAACTTTTATCTAAGGGACCAGTGACAGGGATATGTTTTGATCATAACAATAGGAAATTTATTAACTAGGTGAACAGCTTGCTTCGGCTTGAGGAACACATATTTTGGATTGATTGAGTGTAAGAGCCATAAGTTGGTTTATCTTATAAAAATGATGCCTTACAGTAAAACTATATATTGTTTAATGTATGAAGTTGGACATTTTCATAAATACAATTTAATATTTGTTCTTTTGATATGTGGTCTGTATTCTAGGGTTGTATTTTTGCTGTGAAAACCCAGGAGCTATGAGGGAAATTTTCTTAAGTGATATGGTCCTGACATCTGTCTGTTTGTATTCATAGACAAATTTTATCCCATGTTTTGTTATATATTCTAGGATCATATTTCTGCTATGACAACCCAGGAGCTCTGCAGGACAATTTTATAAGTGACATGGATCTGACAACATCCGAGTTTGTCTACTTGTATTCATGGTATTCATGGCCAAATGTTGTCCTATGTTTCGTTGGTGGTTTCTTGATTGACAGGTAAGCATGTGATGTAGCTATAAGGTGTCTAAAGCTATAGCATACTAGTGAAATGTCTAAGTAAATTGCCAACATGGTAAATTTCTGAATGTTGTTGTCTCTTTTCATGTTACAGCATTATTGTCTTTTGTTGGATGGAATAATTTCAGTGACAAACTCTGTGTTATGGAACTGAACTTTCACCGTGCCCCATAATGCAAGTTGGTGCAGACATCTAAATTATAGATTCTCTATAATGTTGCTATCTATAAATAAACTGGGTTTATGACTGTACCATTCATGGTTTTACTGTTCAGAATTGGTCTCTTGAAGGAGTGAGGTCTTTTAAAATTATGGTCTATTGTTAACAGTGTTTTCTTATTATTTTTAAATTTAGTACATTAAAAATTCTTTAGCAAGGCTAGTGGTTAAAGAGATTATGCTAATAATTATAATCATCTGTGCCTTAGAGACTTTGTCTGTGCTATCCAGGACACTGTTCTTCATGTACTGGAAGGTGTGAGACCATTCTTCATTTATCCCAGATCTGCCACTGTCTTATTTTCATGTGTTAGGTTCACACAGGTCTTGTTTTTGGTTGCAAATGTCAAACAGTTTGTCTGACTATAGTTTATAGTTGCATTTAACATTCTCATCCGTTAGGATATGCACCTCATTTGCTCTTCATAGCAGAATTTATTTCCTACTCAGCTTGTTTTGATTGTTCTTTGTCCTCTGAATTGATAGCAGCTATGAACTGTTTGTAATCAAGAGGACAAACTCTTCAGTTGCATAGTTATCAGTATCATTAATGTATAACCTTTGTCCCTTTAGCCTTAACAACAAAAGAAGTATGTTAATTGGTTGGAAAAACTGCACTTTCAACCATGGATATTTACTTGGAATGGAGAGTCATTTGTAAAGTTCAGAGATTGATTGATATATAGTTCACTCATTTGCATTGATTTGTAACAATTTAATTCCATAAAAGGATTGAAGGTGGCTATAGCACCATTACTGTTGTCCATTGAAATGGGGTGCACTATGTGAAGTTGATATTTGATTCTGATAATTGTCTTTATGCATATTTAGTGGTGCACTTCATCCAATGAGTCAGTTGAGCATATAATGCCCAATTTGCTTGTTTTTTATGCAGTCTAGCCTGACTGACTATTTCTTTGTAGTTTTTTATTTCCACTTTCTGCTGTGTATGCATGTTTATGTTAATTCATATATTGCTTTGAAATTACCAGTCATGTGGTTTTTTCAGTCTTTATTCTCAAGGCTTGTTTGTGTTGCTTGTTCTGTACCAATTGCCCAATACTTACCATTCTCCAGGAACCCAGGAGTTTTCATTTTATTTGACCATTTTGTTTCATGTGTTAAGTCATTTTACTATATTAACTTTTTTTGTTCTTCACATTTCCACTTTAAGGGGTTTTAGTCTGTTTTTACCTTTTTTATGACTCACTTAAAATTGGGATCATTGTTTTAGAAATACTCCTTTCAGTTTGTGTCGGAGTGATATTCTACATTGTGTTAATGATATTTTAATAAAAAACATAATTAATAGGTAATTACTAAATTAACATGACATGTTCTAACAAATAAGAAATTAAGCCTTATTGTATTTTGTTTCAATTATATTTCAGAGTGTTTGGAATCCGTTTGGGAACAGTGATATATGCATCACTGGTAGTTGTTGGACAAATAATATTTGCCCTTGGAGGATTTTTTAATGCATTCTGGTTGATGGTGGTAGGGCGCTTTGTCTTTGGGTGAGTAAAGATGTGATTTTTTTCTTGGAGAGGGGACATTAATTAAACATTTACTGTAGTAATTGTACAAAGACAGGTGGAAAAATACTTTATCAGACCAAGGTTGTGGTAGGAGAACACCAAGTATTTCTCTCGAAGAGGAGACGATAATAGATTCATATTTTAAAGCAGGAGTTATTAACATTTTTGCTGCCTGGAGCCAAAATTACATCATAAATTATCAGTTACAGCCATCCATTTGTCTCCATTATCACCTTGGTGGGCTTTGAGTTGTCAGCTGTTGCATATTTTTAAAGAGTTCTTTAATTCTTTGCTGTATAAAGTTGTTTTGGAGTGACGTTTACTTTACTTTGTTCATTGGTGGGATGGCTTTTTAAATATGATTTTGTGTGTGCAGGTAATTAAAAAACAGCTGCAGTGTAGTTACTGAAATTAGCATAATACCAGTACAGAACTTGCATATGCATCATTTTAACATAACTCTCCTGTTTTTCAGTATGTTTGGCCCAGTATTGTTTAGGCTGTTCAGTGTATTTAGACTTGTTTTTGGCTTTTTCTTCAGCTCATGCTTACTGTTAAAACACTATTGTAACACTTTGTGACAGTTGTCCTCTGAATTATGAGCTTCAACTTGTCATGTACCTTCTTACTGCAGTGGGTACTCTTTATTGCCACACTCTGTTTTTGATAATACTGAAGGATTGATCCTTCATGGTAATGCTCATAATCTTCTGGTGAACACCAGAAGATTATGAGCATTACTTTTTCTGATGTTGACTGAGATTTGTGCTTCTTTTGAAAGGTGTTTTCTTTCCATATTGTGGTGTTTGCTAACTCATAATGGTGGATCCATGTTTTGTCGCCAGTGGCAATTTGATGTATGAAGGTGTCACCTTCCATGCGATATTAGCTGAAAGGTAGTTACAGATGTCCAAACAGTTAATCCTGTGCTGTTCCATATGTTGTTTGGGAACCCATCTTATTCACCAATCTTGAAGGTTGTCGTGGATGATTACGATTTTGTAGGCAGAATCATGACTGATTGGAAGTTGGTTTGCCACCCATCTTCATTGGAGAATCAGTATGGAAATTTGGTCAATATTACCTTCAGTCAAGTGGACAGACATTCTTATTATTTATTAGTGACACCTGTTTTGCCACTTTTGAACATGTTAGGCTATGCTGTAGCATAACATTTTCACCACAGTGTGCTGATAGTCTGTGATGAATTTCTGCACCTCCGAAACCTTCATTCCACAAAACTTGATCACTGCATGCTGATCTTACTTAGTGCATGTGGTAAGCAGGGCAACCATGATGACAAAAGTGGCACAAGACAGCTGAATAGTTGGATTGTGCATGCATTGAGCATTGAAGCAAATTGGAGGAAAAATGAACACTTTTTGGGTACTTTTTGATGTACTTTGATATTTCATAGACAGTAATATCTTATATGTGGTATTAAAAAAAACATTTATTATTGTACGTAGCTTCCTGTAGATAATAATATTTTAATATTTTGGGGTGATAAAGTGAACTAACTTCAAAAATGTAATTGCACAAAAAATATGGCTTAGTGGACTTTGAAGTATCAAGTTGTTCATGCAATTCCCAGTGCCAGTTGAAATTGAAGCTGGTGCCAAAATTTGTATTGATGACAGTAGTTCACAGTTCCTGGGGTAAGTAGTTTATTCTTTCATTGCATTCTTGTCTACCTGTCATGTGAAATACGCTGCAGTGCCACTATTACAATTATAAGAATTTGTATTTTACTTTAAGGTATCTCCTTGAAATGTGGACTAAATCTGTGTTTACAATTTAATACAATAAGTAAATCTTCTGTTGGACTTTACCAGTTACCTGAGTAGATTTTAATTAAAATCATAGTGTTTCACAAGTAGAACCAGATCTAAAAAATCATAGTTTTAATTAAAACACTCTTAGATTAAGTCCAATAGAACAATTAATTATACACATTGTGTAACTCCATTCTTATCAAGATTTTTTTATTACATCCTGTGTTTACTTCATGTATACAACAATATGTATTCTTTGATTCATCCAGGATTTTCTTGTAAAATTTCAGTGTTTCATTTAGTTTATGTTTCTCTTTTCAGTTGATTGTGACCATTTATTACTAGTTTCCTAATGTTGAGCTGTTATAACAGGTGGAAATATTAGTCTGTAGCCAAACACTACTTGACATGCTGATGTGTACAGGATATGAACACTTACTTGTGTAGTAGGTTATTCATAAACACATAAAATATAAATAGAAAGCTATTTTAGTACTAAACACTATACTATGAGGGTACGTAATGGACTTAAAAATAGAACTCCACTCATCCTTAGTCTGAGCATTAGCTGCCTTCACTGTCTTTGTGAGAAACTTGATGTCAGGGCGTGAACCCACGAAGAACAGTGATAGAAGTTCACATTGGTCTGAATGATATATTCTGCTTGACCATATTTTTCCATTGATTAACCTTAGTTGACTGTGTGTCGCGGTTTATGTGAAGTCCAGCTGATTGTGCACTTCAATGCAGTAGCATACTACTAAACTATTGACCCTAGAGTTTATAAAGTCCAGCTGGCAGCCTTGTACTGTGGACATTTAAATCCCCTATTCCTGGTTGATAAAGGTTAATATTTCATATGAACATAATAAATTTGCCATATAGTCTTCCTGTAAATATAGGTTTTCAGTTCCTTGTTTGGTTGGCATCTTTCAGCAGTTGAAATAATGTAGTAGAATTGATATGTGTAGAGGTGTGAAGATATTTTACCCACGGTTGTGCATTCATTAAATTTCTTATCCAAGGGCATTCCACAGACTTTTGTCCACAAGTCATTTAAAAGGGAGGTGGTGGAGGAGCTCATTTCACTGAACAGATTTTTGCATATATGTTGTTATGATATACCCTGTCTATTTCTATGTTATTATTTGCGTTCCTGATGTTGCAAATTTTGTCTAAATACATACTGATGATTTTTTATTTCCATTGCTGAGATTTCATGGTAGCAAGTATAAGAAATTGACTGGTATTTCAGAGGTGGTTGTTGCCTCTGTGAGATTGTTCCATAAAACAGCAATTTTTTTTATTTCTTGAACAGTCACCATAGGTTCTTCTGAGTAGTTAGTATGTTAGTATATTATAGGCATTTGAATCTTATTTTGTTTGAATTTTATGCAATGAAGATAAAACTGTGGAGCCATATTCATAAATAATAACATTTTCATTCTTTTTATGACCTTGTATTAGTAAGAATTGAAAAGACTCGCTTGGAATGAAACTAGGAGTTAATAAGAAAATGTAGGTATAATACCACACCGTGAACAGTATATACTCAGACCCATATTTCTTCATCCTTAGTATAAGGTATTCCATCATTTAAGATTGTATTTCATATGTCCAAGCTAAATAATTTCAATAATAAATTTACTCATTGGTGTTCAAAACTACAATTGCCCTGATGACATTGGATGAAGATTTCATTAATAACTATCTTTGTAACTGGACACAATATTTCCCTCTAAAATTACATTTGTATTTTGATCATTTGATTGTGTTTCCATTCACAGGAAAGAAAACTAGCTGAAATGGAACAAGAAAATTTCTGGAAAGAACTTATGACACATACTTTCTACTTTCCTTTAAATGAATGCTTCCATCTGTATAGAGATGGTAACGCAACTTATAAATTAATAACTTTGTTACTAACTTCATGCTATAGGGTCTTTTTGAGCAGTTGCCTGTTACTTCCCTGTTTTTTTTATAAACTGTGTGTTCATAAACATACTTGTAGCATGAGCAACATGCCATTGGAACACAATGGTCCTATGTTGTCAGACACAGCACAATGTCTGCATTAATATACCATCAACTTCATTACAAAAACAGTGCTGGTGGTATCATAGTTGAATAACATCTACACAACATATTTTGGCTAGATGAACCATCTTCAGGTGTTAAAATATAAACTTAAAAGTGAGATTGTTTAGTTTATTACATTAAGCACCATCATCTAGCTGATTTTAGAAGTTGATGGTATATTACGAGGGTGAGTCAAATGAAAACCGTAAAACTGAGATGAAAATTCGAAATATCGTGCCATTGTCCTATAAGTTGACAGACATATTACCAATGCTATAAAGAGTATCCTATAGGTGGCAGTATAATGCAGACAAACATAATGCCATCACAGTGCCAGTTTGAAGATGGCACGAAAGAAGAACAACGTTCTGTAATACGTTTTTTTATCATTGAAGGTGTGAAACCGATTGAAGTTCATCGACGGATGAAGGTTCAGTATGGTGATGCATGCTTGTCACAGCAGCAAGTGTACGAGTGGAGTAGGAAATTCAGAAATGGTGTGACGTCTGAGGCAGACGCTCCTCGCCTGGGTCAGGCGCACAGAGTTGTGACCCCTGAGTCTATTGCAGCAGTTGAAGCCCTAGTGATGGAGAATCGCCGAGTGTTGATGGATGAAATAGCCAAAATTCTGAACATGAGTCACGAATCAGCACACCATGTCATTCATGATGTGCTCCAGTTTCACAAAGTGTCTGCAAGGTGGGTGCCACGGTAGCTGACCCCAGAATTGCACCAACGACGTATTGACGCCTGTGAAGAACTTCTACGGCGCCTTGAAGCAGAAGTTGATGGCTTCCTTTCGAGAATTGTTACTGGTGATGAAACTTGGGTGCACTACCACCAACCGGGAAAAAAGAGAACGCGCAAGGAATGGCATCATTCCTCATCACCAAAACTTAAGAAGTTCCGGACGCAGCCATCTGCAAGGAAGATTATGCTGACTCTCTTTTGGGACGAACGAGGCGTACTCTCGGAGCACTACACGCCTCGGGGGAACACTATCACCAGTGCCTCATATTCAGATCTCTTGAAGAATCATCTTCGACCTGCAGTCAGATCAAAGCGATGTGGACTTTTGACTAGAGGTGTCCTTCTGCAACATGACAATGCTCGGCCCCACACTGCCGGTGCAACAGTTACAACAATCCAAGACTTGCACTTTGAGTGTCTTCCACATCCGCCATACTCACTAGACCTAGCCCCAAGTGATTACCACATGTTTGGGCCACTCAAAGAGGCGATGGGAGGAAAGAAGTTCCGTTCTGATGAAGAGGTACAGCAGGCGGTGCATGAGTGGTTGCGCAGACAACCACAAGAATTTTTTTCTAGAGGAATCCATACACTTCGTAAACGCTGGAGGGCCTGTATTGAACGAAATGGAGACTATGTAGAAAAATGATATAGTTGTGTACTGCTTTCATTTCAATAAATGAAATTTAATTTTTTTTTTGCTGTTTTCATTTGACTCACCATCGTAATACAGACATGTTGTGTTGCATGTTTGAAAACATACTACCATTGTGTTTAAGTGCTTCTGGAAGATGCTTTCTTATAATATGCCACTTAAAGCCATCACTTCCTTGTAACTTTTAAATGATGATCATCAGTAATGCTGACGTGGTGGATCAACACTTCCATTGTTCACTGTAGGATCTTGAAGTTTTGGAGAATATGCAGTATTTATTGTGGGAAGTCTGTAACAAAATGGGAAGTAGTAACATGTCTTATCAACTGCACAAAATGGCAAATGACTTACTAACCAACTCCATCATACAGGAATTTTGTAGAAGAGTTAATAATTATTAGATGGATTAACAAAGTCACTGCTTTTGTGGAACCTTGTAGTTTATCATTACACTTGCAAAAGCCTGCCATTGGACCATATCTTGAGCCAGTGCCATGTAAAAAAATTCTCTCTGTAGTTAACATCAATTTTAATATTATCCTCTTATCTATGCCTAGGTCTCCAAAGTTGTCTCTTCCTACAGGTTTTCCAAAAACAGTTTTTTTATCATGATGTTTGCAATAAATATTTTAGTTTTATGGTTGGAATGGTAATCATCGTAACTTACCATGTAAAATTTATTATGATGTATAATAGTATTAGCCTGTGAGCTGGATTAGCTGTCAGCATAGTAACTGGCTACGGACTGGGTGACCAAGGTTTGATCCGTGGCTAGGGCATAGGATTTTTCCTCTAGCCTCTGTATCCAGACTGGCTCTGGGGCTCACCCAGCCTCCTTTCCATTGGGCACCGGTGTCCTTTCCCAGGGGTAAAGCACAGCCAGGACAGGACACTGACCGCTCACTCCTATATAGTGCTGAGGTTAAGAACGAGTGGGAGCTATACCTCCTCTCCTCTCCCCTCCCCTCAAAATGCCTATATGGCAAGAACTGGGACAGCTTTTCTTTTTTAAAAAATAGTATTAACCTAACTAATTCCATGGAGTAGAATTCTTGGGAAGCTAATTGTTGCTCATCTGGTTAAGACATTCCCTGTCTTAATGTAACCTGGAGTTATTGTGTTCATAAGAGCCTGCCACAGTTAATCTTCAGAATCCTAAAGTACAGTGCCCTAATGAGAAGGACTTTTAGCACTAGCTTTAAAAAATTAATATCACTCACTGTGAGTGTGTTTATGTGGTAAGACAGTGGTGGTGTAAAGTGAAACTTGTTAATGGACGCTGGTGTACTTACCATACCCCTGGATATAAGTTATTCATTGATCTTTGTAGTTGATTGAATATCATATGCATCTGTCCTAGCTATGTATAGAAATTCTATATATCCAGTATGTTTATAATACATTTTATTACATGTAGATATCATGACTATACTTGTTGGCAGGATCGGTGGTGAATCATTGGCAGTGGCACAGAATAATTATGCTGTGCTCTGGTTTAAGGGCAAGGAACTAAATATGGTATTTGGTCTTCAGTTGAGCTTTGCTCGGGTTGGTTCAACAGTCAACTTTAATGTGATGGAGCCTCTGTACACGTGGGTCAGCAAGTACTACTCAGGGTACATGTGTATCGGAGTTGTGCTCTTCATTGGTAAGTTACTGATAAACTTTACTGATTGGGTCATATTATCTTCTGCCTTGTTTATTTTTAGCTGTGACATTTATAACAAGGAAGTAGTATATATTTGTGAAAATGTTTCCTGTTGTGGAAAAGAAAAAAAGTTCTAACTCAGTACATCAGCTTTTCTTAAAATGTTTCAGTCTGTATGATGAATTAATAATTATACAGTTTACTGATCCATTTCTGTTCATCTTTTCGATTAGTACATGTTCTAACCACAAGCATTGTCAGATAAAGCCTCTAAGTTTCACGTGTGTGCAGTGTTTGTAATTATGTGCATACAAAAATATTTTCATAGAGAATTTGTAGGTCAGTTTTATCTATATACAATTTTTCATATCCAGATTTAGTTACTTATTAGTTATTGCTATCAGATTGAAAGCTAAATGTAGAGTTTGTACAGCAGCCATGTTTTTTTTTTTACAGTCTATGAAAGAAAAACCTTTGCTAAAGTTATTTTTAAAATTTGAATTGCCCTTTGTTGAGTGACTTTAATGTGAGTTCTACCTCAAATGTTCACAAAGCTGCTATGTTTATATTATTGATGATAGGAAATTAGACAATGTTAACATACACAAACACTTATGCTGATTCCCACTTAAATAAATATGAACCACGATAACCCTAGCAACCATGTATGTACTGTTTTGACGTCATGCAGAGTGGCACAACCTCCACATTAAATTTCATCAAAATCTTCACTCACACAGAGACCTTCCAAGGGACCTAATGCAATAACACAGCAGACATCTGACCATAACAGAAGTCCATACCAATGATAAAGGTGTGGTGAAATGAAATGGCTTGCTAGTAAATTACATGAACTCTTCTAGAATTTATTGCTTCAGCAGAACCCAAAATTATGAAAGAAAGTTTCTAATAAAAGTATTTAATTGCATAGAGTCCCTAAATGAAGTACATAAACATATGTCTTTGTATAATGTTGTAATCAGCCTACAGAAAAGCAAAGAAAATTATATTAAGATGTTTCTATGCCATTTATCAGTGTGAAATCAGTAGTTTAATTGTGCCCTTACAGGTTAAGTTATTAAAATACTTTACAGCCTTGCACTCAATATTTATTTGAAAGTTACAGGATGTAACCAAAAATAAGGAGGTAATTCTCATCTACATGTGTTAACTCCTGGTAGTTAAGGGAGGCTGAGCAAAAATATTTACAGAAGAAAGGAAATGGGCCCTTTTGAAAAGAAAATTTATGACTTGAGTCCTGTTGTTCAAATTTTTACCTTTAATGTCATGTTCCAACTGAAATATGAAAATCCATTCAGAATCCAGAATTGTGACTATGTGAATTCAGCAGTCTGGAACCTTCCATAACCTCCTTACAGATTATGTGATATGCCAAGCACTCTGATTGCAATATCTCACTTGGTAGCATGTTTGCCTATGGTGTGGGCAACCCAGGTTTATGTATGATTTGAGGTTTTCACAGCAGTGAGTATGAAGATTTTTGTCTTCTGGGTTGTTGTGCTGTGTGGTCTGACGGAGTCAGTATGACCTCTGAAACGCTGGTAAACATCTACCAGACTACACCGCGCAACAACCCAGAAGACAGAAATCTTCAACCCAGGTTTAATTTCCAAATATGTTTTATCATCATGTATGAATTGCTTTGAAGGCTCTAAACTTACATTAATCATGAAAGTCCATTTATGCTTTCCTTCCATTGACTAATTGTATGAACCCCAAAGGATTCTTCTTGTTCTTTAGAATCACCATAATTTAAATATACATTCTGCAATATGCATCTGATCATAGCGATCCTTTCTAACCCTAATGTTTCCACTAGTGTCAACACATAATATTTTGCCAGGAAGTCAGAGGAGGGTTTCACTGCCATACTCCAAAACTAGAGCCAACTAGAGTGTATCAGTCAACCAGATTCCCTTGTTAGTACTGTATGGTCCAGTGATATTTCAAAGCCTGAGTTCCTGTTCAGTATTTGTGTGGCATTGGACTGCAAAGGAGTAAGAAGAACAAAATTTATATTTACTTTTATGTTTACTTCCTTTTATGCAAATAACATTTATGTTGTGTTGCAGCATCAGCTACATGTTTCATGTCACTCTTATGTGCTCTGTTACTTGCATACATGGACAAGAGAGCTGAAAGGATCCTCAAAAAGAAAACTGCTCAGGAGGGAGAAGTAGTGCGTCTCACAGATGTCAAGGATTTTCCGGCCATTTTCTGGCTGATATCAGTTGTCTGTGTTGCATACTATGTGGCTGTGTTCCCGTTTATTGCCCTTGGAAAGTAAGAAATTTTAATTTTGTACTTCCTACCACTTCTGAACTTGAGCAAATAAAGTGATAATCTACTGACTGGGTAGCTAGGGTTTGATTTACATTTGGGACTTAGCTTTTTATCCTCACATTTACTTCCGTAATAGCTCTGAGGGCCATCTAGACTTCTAACCAGTGAATCCTGAGGCTTTTTCTATATGGCAATATGAGCAGTGCATGAAGTTGATCACTCATCTCTGTTAAGTTCTATGATTAAGATTGCATGAAGCTTTACCTTTGTACTCCCATATGCTTTGTGTTATGATATTTAGGCATAGGAATAAGTTCACCTCTCCTTTGCCATGAATCAGATGCTTCTGCATTTCATTCAGGAGGTCCCAGTTTTAAATCTTGGCCCAGAGGTCTGACTGAATAGTTTATGGTTTTCCTCAGTCTTGCTGTTCAAATGCTGGGGTAGTGCCTTAAATTAGTCTGTAATTGCTTTCTCCCACATCCTCTTCAACTCTTTATTTTTAATCATCCTCTCACTGTTTGCTATGAAATTTGAGCTGTTCACAGCATTGTTAAATAAACTACAAATTTAATGATGCTGTCAGTTGCTGAAACTGTAAAGATTGCAGTGTTTAAAGTAGTCTAAATACTAATGGTTACATATAACTTATACTTTATTGTATGTTATTTGCAGGGTGTTTTTTGAGCGCAAGTTTGAATTCACACCTGACAATGCAAACACAGTGAACAGTATTGTATATATACGTAATATCAGCTGTGGCATCACCTCTCCTTGGTCTTCTGGTGGATAAAGTTGGCAAGAATGTACTCTGGGTATGTTTATCAGTTCTGGTGTCCATTGGCTGCCATGCACTTCTTGCCTTCACTTTCATCAATCCATATATTGCAATGGTAAGAATAATATCTTTATTATTGTTATTGACTTAGCAATAAAACTGGAATTTTGCAGTATTTATGAATCTAGGAATAGAGTTCAGAACAGAGATTTCAGTTCAGAAATTTCTGATTGACATGGTTTATATTTATTTCACATTAAGGATTATTTGAACGTGATAAATACAATATCCATGCAGATGGAACATTTACTTCTATGTTCCAGTGGATAGGAAAACTTTTTATGTTCTGATAGATGTATATGTGGATATCCTTATATGTGACCCATTGTTCATGTGTTGCCACAAGTCGTAGCTCAAAGGCCATTGATCCCAGGTCAAAGGTTGGCTGCTTTTGTCAATGTCCCTTCTGTCATGATGGAGGGTTAGTTGTGCAGGAGGGATTATTGATTCAGAATAATCAAATTTAGACTATTGTCTTATCTAGTGTACCTATTACAACAAAGTAACCATTAACAAATAAGTGGCATTTTCATCGTCTGGAATGCAGATGATTATATAGTCTTCTTAAAGCTGTCCCACTATATGCCATGTAGGCATTTGGGGGGAGAGAAGGTATAGCTCCTACTCATTCTTGACCTCAGCACTAGATGGGGTGAGTGGTCAGCATCACACCCTGGCCATACTTTACCCCCAGGAAAGGACCCTGGTACCCACTGGATAGGAGGCTAGGTGGGCCTCAGAACTGGTCTGGACATGCTAGAGGAAAAATCATCTGTCCCAGTCGGGGATTGACCCCAGGTCGATGCTATACAATTTATTACCATATGTTTTGTTTTGTTTATAGTGTATCTTGGGTGTGGCGTATTCAATGCTTGCTAGTGCTCTGTGGCCAATGGTTGCTCTTGTAATTCCTGAATATCAACTGGGAACAGCATATGGCATGTAAGTAGTATGCAGAAGTTGTGGTTTATAGATAATTTAATTTCTGGTACTAAAAGACATCTAATTCATTTAATAATTCCAACTTCAGTTTTAAAGCATTAAAATTTAATGCTCCCCCTTCCCCCTCCTACATAGAATGAAACTTTATTCATTATGATGTTTCCTTCCCAGTCACTGTACTTTTCTACCTGCCTGTGTGTCACCCTGTTTTTAACCTTATTTTCCTGCCAGAGTGCACCCTGGTCCTTTCCAGCTTTCCTGTGTTGTGCAGGGGCTCGTGAGAGGATTCTCTGCAGTATCTGCTCCATTTTCGGACCAAAATTGCTTTGGTGGGGGGGTCTGATTTTTAAAACAGCAGATAACTGACATGGGTTCCTGGGATGATTTGTGATTTATAGACTTATTGGTGTGCTGTTTGTGCATGCATGTGTGTTAATAATAATAAATAAGGTTGTGGGCCAGTGTGTTCCAGCATAAAGAGTGTTTGAATTAATTGGCTTCAAGATGCAGAAATTTGAATGGTGTGTGAAGGGTTAATATCTAAACACTTTTTGGAACTGAAATTTAAACTAAAGGTTTCATGTATGTTAATGTTTTCTGACATACGATAGGCTCTAATTATAGTTTATCCCCACAAAATGAATTTAATTTGTTCATCAAAACCTTCCTTATTGTGAAATTGGAGAAATACTAGATGAAGGTCTAATTTGTTCTAAGAATATATAGTAAGTTAACCTTAAGTTGACCTTAAAAAATGTGGTAATTTTTGACAATTAAATATTATAAGAACATGGTAAATTGTTACAATTAACACACATAGTAAAGAATCTGTAAATAAAGCAGACAAATATTACAGTAGAATAATGCTTACCTTAGCTTAACACAGTAAGTAATGGAAATTGAGCACCAAACAATCATAAATGGGTGTTTTTGATTGGCTGAAGCTTGCAGAGTTCACTTAGAAGTGTTCTCTTTGGCTGATATTGACAACCACTTGACTTTGTAAGCAGTATTAATTTTAGAGGCTTGTTATAATAAATGACAGTAAGCGTGTTTAGGCAATAACACTTGCTGTTCCAGAGCTGCCTCTGAACACCACTTCAATAAGAAAATGTCTTAAGAGAGTCTGACTGTAATTGATTCCACATATTTATTATATATTAATAAAGCAGTTTAATCCCCTTGTCATAGTTCCATTTTAACTCATCTTCCAGGTGAAGTCTTATGATACTGAACTAGCAGTGCAAGATTTGTTTTGCTGCCACTTACATTTTCTTATTCATGTGTGAAAATGTTTATCAGTATGATGTTAGTATTGTTTGCATCATTTAACTTGGCATCTGGCAGAAGGGTGGGAAGGAGGCTAGCATGACATGCTATGTGCTTGCTGTGCTTTGTGCGGGCTTCAGAGTGACACTTCTGTGTCGTACACGTAGTGTTTGAGGTTTTGCACATGCAACAGTTGAGGAAACATCACGATGTAGAATGTTTTTTGACTGGTTAATACCTACATTAGTCCCGCGCCGTAGCCGCACGGTCTGAAACATCATGCTTCGGACCGGCGATACAGTTGAATTTGAATTGGATGATCGTTCACCTCTGGTTACGCATGTGAACATGAGGCCAGCAGTCAAGGTAGTCAGCTTTGGCTCTCTGGAGCTGTTACGCCACGGATTTAATTTAATACCTGCATTACTATCACATTGCATGAACCATGCCAAACCTAGCTGAGCTAGAAACATTACCATTTAGTCCAGATGGCAAGTAAAGTGATGTGGACAACATGTATATATGTGAAATTTAGTGATTTTGTTATGTATCTTTTGTTCAACCAGTGCTCAGTCAGTGCAGAACCTTGGTTTAGCTGTGATTACACTTCTAGCTGGCAAGATTGTAGATTCTGGTGGATATCTCTTGCTGGAGCTGTTCTTCTTAGGCTGGCTGTGTTGTATGTATTTTACTAAAATTTACTGATTAGGCAGTTAGACCATTAGTTGTCCAACTTACAGTTGAATTTGAATTCAGGAAAAGTTATGTGCAGCAGGAAAGAGGGGACCCACATATTTGGATTTCTTAGAAAAATAAAACATTCTAATTTTTAAAATTAAATTTCTTTTTACGTATGATTTCATGGTAATTTCGTGTGAGACAGCAAAATAATGAAAAGTAATAATAAACAAGCAAATTGAGTTGTTAGCGTTTGAAACATAACTTTCCATAGTCATCTCGTAATTATATTGGTACGCCCCAAATATAGTCGGTTTATTCATAATCTTTTGTCATATATTTATTTATTTATTTATTTCCCCATCTGTGCTGAATTATTTACCATAGCAATGTAACCTCAAGCCATTATATGTAATATTTTCATTTGAAATGTTGACACTCTAAGGTAGGCCGCACACCGGCATGCATCAAGACATGTAACAGTCAAGACACAATGTCTGCGACATGACGCAAAGAAAGGAGCACAGTTGAAATGAATGAGATTATGAAAACCACCATACACTGGTCTGAGTCATGATGCTGACGTCAGCTTCATGCTGCAGACACGTGCAGCAAGACTCGGCATGTTCCTTTTCTGTGCGTCAGGATTGAGACGTCAGTACTCAAGTAACAGCACCAATGTACGTTATCGACATGAGTGAAAAGCAAACAAATATTAAGATAGTGCAGATGGTTGAGAAATTCCCGGTAATATACGATTATCAACTAGAGAAGATGTGATAAGACGCAGACACGTGCTGCTTCGGTGTGCGGACTCGAGTCTGAATCACGAATGAAGCAAGAAAGCGTCTTTTGTCTCATGTCTTGATGCTTGTCTTGACGCAGTTGGTGTGCGGCCGCCCTAAGTGCTACACTACAAAACAGCCCATTAGACCATCATGTGTATGTAGTATTGTTATAATTGTCACATCACATTTCAAATTCTTTGTTGGCTGTAATCTTAAATCCACAAATATTTTGAGCTTTCATCATATTGCCAGTTATTATGGGGAAAATGATTTGCCTCTTGGAAAGTGGCAGCAGCAGAGATATGAGGATATATTAAAATGGAGCTTTAGGAAGTAGGTTTTAGTAATGTGTACAGATATAACTGTATGAATCACATTCAGCGGTGATATTTTATGTTAGCAGTATTGTGTTTTAACAGGACAGGGAGAAAGAATTGAATGAGTTGGTTTTTTGGGATAAAATACCATATCTTCTGTATATATGAGTAAAAAAGTTGTTATAGGACCTTGAAATTGTGTATTTAGATTTTATGGTGTAATTTTCCAGGTGTGTCTCAAATTTTCATTAATATTGATTATAGCAGTTTCATATAAATATTTGAACTTTTTAGGAATTTGTTGTGGGATGTCACTGCCTGTGTTGTCACTATTATTAGTTCATGCCTTTTTCTGTATGGAAAATGTACTATTGTTTGAGCTTAGTGTTGCATGACATGGCATTTCAGCAGATAAATGAAATATAAAATTTATTGATTGTTGTTCTGTATATTTTAATGAATTTAATTCTTTACTTTTCTTATAAATCTCTTTCAGTGGCTCTTGTTATATCTGTTGTCATTTGGATCCTTGATTCAAGTTCTTCAGGCATACTGAATATGACTCCCAGACAACGGGAAGTATTTGAAAGAAATCGTTTGTAAGTATGAATGCTTTGCTGATTACCTTTAATATTTAAATATTTTATTCAAGGAAGTAAAACCACCCATCATTCTTAGTTGAGAGTCACAGTAATCAGATACCTGTGATTGCTAGCATTTCCTCATTCAGAAAGTTTACAAATGGATGGACTATTTGGTGTGACTGTTCTTATAGTCACTTTGATGGTTGGGAGCTGGAAGTACTGTGACATTTAAACAGATATTATACTCCTTAAATCTGATGTTGATAACTACTGTTGCCTTGTCAATGTGTTGAATTAGCGTTATATGAAGTTCAAAGCAATACAGTGTTGTCCTTTTGAGATATTTCAATCGTGATTTGGTCAACAGTAATTCTTATGTGTAGCTGTCATTGTCATCTACACAGAAAGTATATATGCAGACTCTGATTTGATTTGTTGCATTGCAGAAATTTTACTCTTCAGATTATTGGATGGAACACTTTGTGTGTTTTAGTGCCCATGATCACAGATCTGTTTATCTTTTATGTTAAACCAAAAGTAGTCCAGTTTTGCCATAGCGGTTCTAGAATTTTGACAGTGGTCTCTGAATCTACGTTTTTAATGAAGTTTTCTCTATTCCAGAGAATTGCTTATAGAAATTGTGAGTTGTTAATCTGTCATTTGTATGCTTTAGACCTCCTCCTCACAATGTCGGTCAGCTTGCTTTGGGCTACAAGTGGTATATCATTTGAATTTTAGGCAGTTAAATCATCATCAGCATGAAAAGTCTTCCAATTTTCAGATTTGACATTCTTATGATGGTGAAGATGTTGGTCTTCTGTGATGTAGTTGGATACCAGCATTATGGAGGAACATCCAGCTTCTTTCTTCAGGAATTTAAGTCCTGAAAATGTTTATATGTTACCATGTTATTTGTTGCTGCTAAGGAATATTAATTTATAGTTTAGATGCGTCATGTTTGTGTTTTCAATTGATATATATATTTATTCTTCAAGTCTATACACAAACCATTTTAATATTGATGTTTAAAATTAAAATTGATATAAATAATTCGCGCTATTCATCGTTGTTTTTCTTTCAATGGCTAATAACCAAAAATACAGCTGAAACATCATAAATTGCAATAGAGCTTGCAAAGTATTTGTCTGAGTAATAAATACACTGCAGGTTTTTTATACTGGATCATGTTTAACATTTCTACACATTTGTTTAATTCCCACAGTGAGCTTTTACTTGTAGCTTCACAATGATGAAGCAGGAAAGTCAAATGTTGTTGGGTCTGTCATCATTAATCATTCGCCAAAATGTCATTCAGTATAATATCTGATGCACTCTGCTAGTGGAACCTTTCTTCAGAATGTCCTTTCCTCTCAATGGCACTTGTGGAATGCTACCAGAGTATAGTCAAAACCACTTACTGGACTGTATATGTTATGTAACTATATGGAAGTTTTGAGATAATTTTAAAGAATTTGATTTGAAATATTTGAATCCATTTTATATAGGTAAATATTATGCAAATGGATGAAATATTGTACAAACTGAAAATTAGTAATACAAAATTGATTCAGTGTGTGCTGGCTGCCTCTTTCAATGTATATGTTTTCTTTATACTTGTATTGATCATGGACCTTTTGTAGTTATTAACATAAATCTTGAATCCATGTTTCTTAGGCAGAAAAAAAAATTAAAATTTGATGTGGTATTGGGTAAAAATATAGTGAAGCATTAAAATATGATGTGTGATTTTAGAGCTGCTGATGCCCTAGAACGTGAGAAACTACTTGCATCAGGATCCATGTCGGACATCACGCCTCATGACTTGCTTCAGCCTCACTCAGACTTCCATATCCGCAATCGTTACCTTTCTCGAATTGGAGCACCGGTAAGACTGCTGTTTAAACCACTCATAAATCAGAAAGTACAAATTAGCATTTGATACTTACATGGATTTTAAATACAATTACATTTTCAAGTTCTTTACTGTTATGCTTTTGTTTCATACTAATTGCATCAAAATTACATTGAAGTCTCAGACCTCTATTAAAGACCCTTGTCATCTATTGTCTTGGACCAAAAATTGCCATGTTTCAGTTGCTTTGTTATGTCATGTGGCATTCCCATTCCGTGAGGTTGTACTGTTCTACAACGGTTGATTTTCTGTTTAGTCCGTCACGTAAATCAGGAGAGGAAAAGAAGTCTGTGTACAGTTTGCGTCTTTGTCTCTCTCTCTCTCTCTCTCTCTCTCTCTTGTTTTTGTTTTTTAAGCACTTTGCTGTAGTGTGTTGTCATATTTGTAGTTGCTGGTATTATGTCCTACTCCACAGAATTCCATGCTGTATGTGTAACCAGTCATATTATACACTTTGTAAATTCTGATTCTGAAATGTTTGTGTTTTGTCTGTAATTCATCTTACCTTTGAAAGGTACTAGACTTAATTCACAGCCAGATGCTTAGAACGAATGTAATACTCTGAATAGGTTTCATTATAGAAGTCAAAAACATTTTTCAGTTTACTTCATAGGCCGTAACTTGGATCTCTTATATCAGCAGCAGTCATTGTTTGAAAAGTGTAGGAATATAAAAAAATGCTGTGTTCAGTAGAGTCCTTGTTGATATGGAATGCCACATTTTGTCTTTGCCACGTGTGTCACCAAAGAACTGATGGACACCATTGTTTGGTCGCTCTGATATTGGTAATGGTGGCCGGTTACGTGTTAATTCCACCTCACGACTTTGATGCAATTGTAGTTGTTGACTTGCATGTGTGGTCTGCTTACGCTAAAGTACTATTAATACACATGATAAAATTTTATTTTAAAATATATCGAGTGCATAACACCTTGTTGAAATACAGTGAAACCTCGATGCATCGTTTTCGGCGGGGGTG
>NW_019059819.1:1431018-1451127 GCF_000696155.1 Zootermopsis nevadensis
AATTCTTCAGTTATGTTCAAGAAGTAGCACTGATATGTGCAGAAATTGGTAATATTTTCTCCAGTTGAAGAATATTATTATCATCAAATGTTACAACAAACTCAAGTCAACCTTAGAACCTTAAAGATATATAATAAAATTACATAATTGCCTACATTTGCCCTTTCCAAAATTGACTCTTTACATTTAACCTGCACTAAAGCATTTCACACCTAACCATATTACATTTTTTGTCACAGTGTCAACAGGAAAAGTTGTATCATTGTTTTCATCCATTATATGATATCTTGTGTGTCTCATTTTTTGCCCTCCATCTCTCAGCCCCCAGTGTGGGTGCTAGGTGATAATACATGCCTTTTTAAAATACACAAAGAGATCATTATATAGTGACATAGTTGTAAATAATACTGATGGTTGTTAATATGTGACATTACACCTTTTATTTTTAGAACAAAGTACAAGGAGGTGTTACACTAGATTGAAGCAGTTTGAGCACTCTTTAATACTATCTACATTGCATTATGGAAATATACATGCAGTGTGTAGTAGTGACATATTTTTAAGGAATTCAATTCTTCCAAAAGAGGGGACATAAACATTTTGTAGTTTCTAGAACAAAAGTAATGGTTAGCAGGCCATGAGGAAATGATTTTAGGCATTTGGCTGTATTGTATCATCATTAGCTTTCACCAAGATCTGTTGCTGTTCCCATTTGTCTTGTAATAGTTGGTTCCTTTTTGTGTGCATTTATGTCTTCGGTTCAACTGAAACCGCACAGATTTAATTTTAATCACTCTTTCTATAGAACCTGCATTACAATGTTCTAAAGTTTTAGTAAATTTGTGTTACAAATTACATAAGAGAAAGAAAATGGTCGTTATCAGGATCAGGGTTATGACATTCAGAATTATAAATACTTTCCTGAAACAATAAAATTAGGGAAATAACAGCCTTTATTTTTAATTTTTCAAACAATTTTGAAACTGTGTAAATATATGCATTAAAATGATAACACTGCAGTTATATCTATTCTGATAATTCTGTGTATGTGACACTACACAGTAATTTATATTTGAATGTGATTTTTTTCATTTGACTTACATATTCTTTTTCTTTCAGCAAAAGGAACGAATTAAACAAAAGGCTGCAATGACACACAAACAAAGAGTAGAAGAGTTCAACCGGCACCTTGATAGTCTGACAGAACATTTTGACATTCCAAAAGTCAGTTGGACGAAGTAGAAATGCAGTACAAGGGGCATCAGCATCTTATGTATACAAATATTATTCCTATGAAATAATTTAACTCGTTATAATTTGTTAATTTAAAAAATAAAAGGCATAATCAAAGCTATGGAAATAAATGTAATATTATTACATTGAGTAATTCTTATAGAAATTAATACATCATTTCACCCCACAACAGTGATTCTCAACCTTATGGTGCTGAAGGTATGTTTGGGATATTCACTTCTCTTGTGGCGCACTAGAATTAGTATAGAGAACTAAAATATATCAGATTACTCCTATTTTTAACTAGTGTCATTTATTAGAAATGTACAATTATCTTAAAACAGAATATGATTAATTTCTGTTATAAATATCAATTTAAAGAACTTAAGCAAATGCATTGGTCTCCAAACTTTGTATAAATGGTAAGATTTGAGTTTTCACTGTGGTGAGTATGAAGATGTCTGTCTTCTGGGTTGTAGCACTGTGTAGTTTAGTAGAATGGTAGAAGTTTACCACCATTTCAGAGGTCCATGCTGCCTCCATCATCACCAGACGTTTACCAACACTTCAGATATCCTTGCTGCCTTCATCATCATGGTTATCTTTGTAGAAGTAGGGCCTGTTCCACAGTCCAAGTCACTAAACAGATTTACATTGCAGTACATAAAATATACACATGGTCTCTTGTGTATCAGGCAGTGTGCAGTAGATTATGCTGTATCTTAACTTGCTCTATGCTACAACAGCAGCCTAGTCACTTGAACGGCTGTAATTTTGACCGCCACCAATTTTAAGTCTCTTACATAGTTCCTGTGTACAGATTATAATGATTTTATTACTTCTGCTTGTTGCTTGCATAATTTTATTATGGAGTCATGAATGTGTAGAATTTTGAAAGTCTCATGCAAATTGTGGACCGGCGTGTATCTTGGAAATTTTCTGTTGGTTTTTAAGTTTGCTTGCAAGACACATTGAATATAGCTGTGGAGACCTAGGTAGGCAGACTGAGTTTCCTGAGAATGAAAGAAAGAACATCTTTGCTTAGTTTCCCATATCAAGTATCCAAGTGGAAAAGCAATAACATGTAAGAAACTTTCTATGTTAAATTTCAGCATTTCAATTAAAAACTGTCCTGCTAGATGTACATTAGCAACTAATGTTGCCTACAGGGACTTTGTTATATTCACTTCCTTTCATCATATTCTATAACTGAGGTACTATCCATGTGTTAGATATTAAATACATACATTATATACATATATACATTTTTCCCCTTTCTCGCCTCCCCGCACAGCATTGACTTGCTATGAGTTAACATCTAGTTATACAAACACCCTGATTTAGTACCTTGTTTGTATTTATTATGCTCATTTTTTCTCCTTTTAACCTATTGACTTCATTGAATTACTGTTAGAAAGATACTGATATGTTCAGCAGCAAGTTGCCTTTGTCTACACTCGTGTAATTTCTTAAAATAGAACAGAATTTATTTACATTCCAAAATTTATACAAACAACCGGAGTCACAAACCAAGTCTTCAAACCATCATTAGTACAACAAGAAACAAGATTAAACATTTACAGCACTCTAGCAAGACAGGTACTATTGTATGTAAGTGAAGTCTGGACAATTAGAAAGGCGGATGAGAAAAGATTGCAAGCAGCAGAGATGAAATTTATGAAGAATGCTGGCTTTACACTTCTGGACCACAAAAGAAAAGAAGAAATTCTAGAAAAATTTAAAGTCAAACCAGTCTCTAAATTTATTCAGAATTATCGTGCCAATTAGAAAGACCACATTGAAAAAATGGACTCTAATAGAATCCCAAACCAACTTTTGAACTACAGACCGAATGGAAAGATAATCCTGGGAAGACCGTTAAAAAGACGGAATGAACCGGTAATAGGCCACTTGACCTAATACTTGATGAATATGATGATGATCCTTCATAGGCCTAAGCCAAAGATGTAGAACAGGTCATAGCACAAATACAATAATGATGTTTGTTATTTTTCTGTCATTAATGTGTTTTTAGCTTGTGCTGTATCTGCAGTTGACCTACTGACTTGATGTAGCGCACTAGTAACAAAAATAAGAGTTGAATTATTATCGGCTGATCTAGGATTTAGTGAAGCATCCACTGTTTTAGTACATGTTTCTGACCGAGAGGTGTTGCTACGTTACATAGTTGTGCAAATCTATATTGTACCACAGCGTTCATTTTCAATTACGAACACGTGATTTTGACTGTCCTGGTGTTTGTGTAATACGACACTAAATGCGCTTGTTTGTGCTGTCAGCTTACAGTTTATAGTGAAATGGTTGTTATGTAACTGAATGAAGTAAGATTAGTTTGTATATTGAGGATATGTTTAAATCATAAATGTTTTTCGTGGTATGTGGATTTTTGTGTGCTATTTAATTTTTGGTATTTGTACGTAACTTATGAATGGCTGTTACTCTGCAATAGCAGCAATTGGGGGCGATTTCAACAAAACGTTTGTACGGAATAGGTTGTAGTGGTATCGCTATAGACTTTTATTCAGACGATCCACGTTTCGAATAATGGTGTGGACCATTTGGCTGTCTTTAGTGATGTTTGTGGAAGTTTTCTAAAGTATTTTAAAAATATCCTAATCGATTTCTTGAACTTTTAACATTATCCTTACAGAAAACAGTTTGGAGTAAAAAGATTTTTGTCAACTGATGGACCCTTATACAAATTCACGGATGAAATATCACACGTCCTTAATGATAAAATGTATATGGGCAGAATATTTTGTGACCTTTTAAAACATTTTATTGAGTGAATCAAAACTAAAACAAAATATATATGGAACTTAAGGTAAAGCTGGGCAGCCGTACCTTAATGGTAGAAAACAAATAGAACTTGTTCTGTTAATCCTAGTTCAAATGCTCAAACTAGGGTGACATAAAACATGGAGTTTCTCACAGATCAATACTTGGTTTTTTGGTTTTCTTTGTGTGTATTAATGATCTATCCCCAGTTCTGGATTATGACATGCTGTCTCTAAGCTATGTAAAGATTCATCCCCCCCCCCTTCCAGCTGTACAGTAAGAAATAAAGAGTAGAATAGAGTAGAGTAGAGTTTATTTACATTCCATAGATCCTTCTTAGGACTCAACCAAAGGATGTAGAACATGTCATTTCATACAATATACATACACTTCAGAACTTTCAACACAAGTACAAGAACGTATTTCACATATCAATGTACATAAATTTCAGATTCTGCAATACAAGTATGAAAAATAATTTTACAAATTAATATACATAAACCTCAGAATTTTAAATATAAATACAAAACTTGCTTTACATATACGTAGATTATGGATATAAAGCTTAAACATTTTCAGCAGAGATGAAATCATCTACAGAATAGAAGGAGTGAGTAAAGAGGTAATCTTTCAATGCAGGCTTGAATACCTTTATATCATAATTTAGACTTTTAATTGTTGGTGGAAGATTATTAAACAACTTGATACCTGTATAGTACACTCCTTTCTGATATTTAGTAAAGTTAGCATTTGGCACATATAGATCATGTTTACGTCTTGTATTTAAATTATGTACATCTGTATTTCTTTTAAATTTATCCAGAAAATGTATTGTGTTGGAAACAGAAAGGGCAAAGAAAAAATAAATGATGGACCATTATATTGGCATATATACCTGGGGAAAAAATGAAACATGCATCATGAAACGGCTTTACTTGCATTATGAAATACTTTGTGGTTTCTTAACAGACATGAAAGAAGACTTTTGTTTCTTATAAACATGATAGTAATTATGGGGATCTGTACTTGATTAATGAAATTAGCTTTTTTGTGTTATGAGAAATTGATCCTGGTATTCTGAACAAAACATATCTTACAATAATCCTATATGCATTATTTGATTTTTGATTTCTTATATAGTCCATATGAAATATAAGACTTAATATGAAGGAACAGAAGAACATTATAGAGATCAGTATTTATATAATTCAATCATTTATTGAGTTGAGTTCTCTGTACAGAAGGTTTTATCTATTCAACATTAGGTTTTGTAGTCTACAGCTCTGGTATAACTCTCTCTAATGGTGCTATTTTCTTGCTACACAGTATTTATTCTTACATCTTCCTTATTGCCACTTATTTCTTATCAATTTTATTCTCTTGTATCTTTGTACATATATTTTTCTGTTTCAGTTCTACAGCATTAGTACATATTAGTTTTCTTATATGAGCTAGGTATCTCTTCATTAACAGTAAGCCATTTTATACTCAAAAATTGGTTCTTAGGTTCTACAGCGAAATGAATATGAAAACTACTTCGCTGGTAGGAAAGTTGCTAGTGCAGCTCACAGAAGTGCTGATGTGATGATCACATTTGGAAGTCAGGCCTTTGGCTTTTTGATGCATATGTTTTATTTGCACATATTTAAACTGTGCATTTGTGATATTGTATTTGCACTTCTTCTTCTGTTGTAATCAATCCAAGGATTGGTTGGCAGCAGCTTGAGTTGCTGATACTTGGGAAATCCTGAGGATCTTAAATGCGGTGGATTCCCCTTGCCTTCCGCATCCTATGCCATTGACCCATCCGGGTTCATCTGCCTTTAGGGGTGATTTCTCACCCCAAGGACATAAGGGTTCCCTGAACCTTCACCCTCTGAAGAGGCTATTGGCACTAGGTGGAGGAGGACCACTTATACCGGTGGTCACTCGGTCTGTAATTTGTATTATGAGTTCCACATCCTTCACTTAAATATTACCTCCCACCAACCATTCTTATTCCATACAGCCTTTGCAGTAAACTTCATTTATTATTATTATTAAGTGTTCTGTCTTACGACAGGTCCATCATTAAGTAATCAAAAAATCAGAGTATTGCAAAATTTTAAAATAATTCTTGATTATTTATATTGAAGTGTGCATAATTTTAAGCAGGTATCATGTCTGAAATTGCTTATACTGACCAACATGAATGATGGCAGCTAAGGTTTGGACACTTATGTTTATGTACTGTCATGTGACCTTGTCAGATTCACTCACTTGTACGCTCGCTCAGATATTGGCCTAGAAAGTGTTTGGTTACTTTTAACAGTGGAAGCATTGGATTTATACAAAGAATTATTAGTGAGTGAAATGTTACAATTTGTATTTTGCTCTCTGCTTGCCATCAACTTTTGTTCCTGTTGGTCACTTTAGTCCCATATGTACCATTGAAATCTACACCATTGTCTTGGTCCTCACTGTCTCAGGCTTATGTGTGGTTAGCCTCTGCAGTTGCTTGTCTTTCATGTTTGATTAAGGAGTCTTTTAGTTTTTCCATCATATTTAGTAACCCAGTTGTAAAGACCAAAAATGCAGGTTTGAAACAAGAGTAAACACATTTTCATAGCTTTGACATATGTAGAAAATTTAGAAGTTCAAATTTTTAGTGTTTTCCAAACATATAATACTAGTAAATTTAATAGAATTTAGCAAGTTCTAAGATAAACTTATGACACTTACTTTCCTTAAACTATAAATTAATAATTATAGTATTTCTGTACATATTTCCATGAGTACTGATTCTGAATGTGTTATATTTGCCAGAGGTAACCTCAAATTTTTGCATTGTCAACATGTCTTTGATTGATAAGTTGTAAGAAAATAAGTTACACAGAATTTGCAGGTAGTTTAGGTGAGACAGATACACATACGTTATACCGTAAGCTTATCTGTTCTTTTAAAATAAAGTAAGCTAAAGAAAAATATTCTATACAGTTGAAAAGTAATAATTAGAAAATAGTTACCAGTATGTAATGGTACAGTAGTTGTAAGGTTCATACATTAATTTGCTTCCCATTACTTTGAACTAAATTCCCAGAATCAGTACTTGGAAGTTTCACTTCAATATCATTATTTTCTGTTGCAGATTTTTGTTTTTTTCTTATTTAAAACCTGAGAATGGCTTCAGGATATCAAGCTGTTGATGGGTTTCCTGTTACTCCAGATGTCCCACTCTTTGGAGCTGCAGAACAGAGTTCTGGAGTAAGATGTTTAACATGAATTTACATATCATTTGGTTTTGTCTGTTGAAATGTTCAGAATCAGATATGATGATTTGGCCCAGTAATTGTTTACTGATGTGCACATAATTTTCCCACGCCTCTCCTGTCATGCCTTGTCATCAGGCAATGTATGCATGTTACAGTACAGTTCAATGATTCTAACATAGAAAGATGACTTGCTGACTGGATTGCTGGGGTTCAAATCCTGGGAGGAGCATTTATGATTTATCTTTTCACCACTATGTCTGGAAAGGGCTCTGTGGCCCATTTAGCTTCATTTTCAGTGGATACTAGTTGTTTTGTTCTTTTTTGGAGGGGGAGTTGTCAAAGGATGCATCTAGAAATGCTGAGTCAGCAAATACTGCATCAGTTTTGATCAGCATTGTTAGGTTTAGGCTTATTTTATTTTACTTGTTACAGATTTTTAACCTGTGTGAGGATAGTTTATAAGTTTTGTATGGGTAGCTTGACATGATGGAAGAGCAATACAATTTTTTTTTACAGTTTTAGCTTTTAAATGAAATAGCTGTCTCACATTTACTGATGGTTTTTATTCAGATAAACCTAGAGCTGCAGTTTCTTCTGAGATCTGTGAGTGTCTGGCAGAAGTCTGTAACTGTTTAATGATCTAGTTCTGTTTTGTTGATTTTTCCTGTCCCGCTATATGCCTCTGCAGGCGCTTGGAGGGAGTGGAGGTATAGCTCCTACTCTTTCGTGACCTCAGCACTAGATGGGGGTGAGTGGTCAGCATCACGCCCCAGCTGCACTTTACTCTCGGGAAAGGACTCCGGTACCCATTGGACAGGAGGCTAGAGGAAAAATCCTCTGCCCCCATCTGGGATCGAACCTCAGTCGTCCAGCCCGTAGCTAGTCACTATACTGACTGAGCTATCCCTGCTCATGTTTTGTTGATACCTAATGTATTTTGTATTGTTTTTCAGGCTCGATTGATTAATGTAATTGTTGGTTTCATCACCGTCTTTGTTGTTTTCTTTACAATGATTAGTGCCTTCGTATATGATGAGAATTCTAACAGAGGATTGAATATTACATTGGCAATAATTGTTGCAATGATATGTGCTTCTCATCTGCTGCTGGTACGTAACTACACTTCTATCCACTGCCCTACTTTTATCAGGAAACATTGCTCCTGTTTCATATTTGGGAAGCCCTAAATCCAAATCTCGGCCCAGAAACCAACCACCCTGACAGGATTTTATGATTTTCCTCAGTCCCTCCCAGGCAGTTACCAAGATATTACCTTACATCAGATCACAACTGCTTCTTCCATGTCCTTAACAATTAATTTTTCTTTAGCCACCCTATTATTTGACTTTATGCCCTTCTGGCATAAAGACCTCAGAAACTGACAGTGTCATTAAATAAATAGTCAGAGGTTGCCTCTGCTTTTATACTTGGTGTAATTTCCTACAATGAGTGATATAAATATGACAACCATGCAAATCTCTATAGTGGGAATGATTAATACAAAATCCTATATTTTGTTGGGTAGTAAATCTTAGAAAGATACAGCTTTTGTTAATTTATCATTTTTTTAATATGTAAAATAACACCATGACATTTGTGTTAAGTAAGTGAATTATTTACATGGAGTGAGAAAAAATCATTCATCATGGTGTCATGATATACAGGGTTTTCTTGATTTCCTCTAACTCACAACATACCCATATTACAGGCCATAGAATGTTGAGGGCATTGTAAACAAACAAATTTTATAACAATGAGCATGTGAGATATAAAAGCTTGGTTCCTTTTCATACAACACTGTGGCTTTATAAATCTTCTGTAAATGAATTTATTTTTAAAAAAACAAAAGGGAGAAAATTTTCACTGATAATCTGAAAACCAAATATGTGCATTCATAATGGAGATCATTTTTTATATCCATCTGTGTTTATTTGGTTGTATTTATTAATATTTTGGAACTCTGTGTTTTCATTAATTTACAGATATTTTGGTACCGACAAGGTGATGTTGATCCAAAGTTCAAGAAACTCATCTACTACAATGCGTTTTGCATAATATTGCTTTGTATCTGTGCTAATATATATTTCCATGGAGCATAGGTTTCAATCCAGAGGATATTACAGCAGGTACTTATTTTGGTTGTAGAGTATCATATGTGATCTGGAGCTTTCATGGTGCTGAAGCATAATTAATTTTTCTTGGGATACCAGCTGTGTCAGGTGGTTCACTTTTCAACCACCTGACATGGCTGGTAGCCCAAGAAGAATTTATTATATATAGAGTGTCATAGTTTGTGAAGTATGTAAATTGAGACCATCATTATGGCTCATTGACAGAATGTTTAATTTAGTTATGTGATCAGGTACCTAGATTAGATTTTATTTTTTTATCTTATTGTTCTTCTGCCTAAAATGTTTACACTTTATGTGAGTCATCTAACAACCAAGCCTCTCTGTCTCTGTCCCATGTTCTTCCTTACATATGTTGACATCTTGATCTCAGTTTCTAATTTGGGATTTTTCCATTTTTATAACATTATAGCTAATGCTAATCCAGTATGTGAATAACATCCTATGATGATTTTTTACTGATCTGACAGAAGTAAAAATGCTATACAATGTTTTTCAGTAAGATTATGCAATAGATTATACAGCATATGTATGTTTGGAAGCAATGTAAGAGGTTTTCAGTGACCGAGTCATTTGTCATGGTCTTTGGCCCCCACATTCCCCTGATAACACCTTATAACTTTTATTTGTGGGAATTTCACAATATAAAGTGTGACAAACAAATCACCACACTGTGGATTAACCAAGAGTTAACACCAGTGTGTTCTGTAGGTACACTGGGTATATTCAGTCGGGAGGAAGCATTTTCAGCATCTGCTGTAGCACTGGTTAGTTTTTATTATACTTTGTAAATGTCATTCTCGTTGTGATAACTTACCATTCATCAAAGGCTACCTTCATTGTCTGTTACCCGAGCATAGTTGCAGCAAATTGCAGCCTAACCAGCTGCCCACTTGCCTATAGCCATCTTGGAAAAAAACAACATGGTAGACCTGTGTCATACTCATTTTCAAACAGCTGGGACAGTACTGCTTGTCAGTGCTGTTGTGTTTCTACTTCATTAAATTTCCATGAATATACCACAGATCAGTGTTCCCCAACCTTTTTGTGCCTATGGGCACATTTGAGAGTTTATGAGATCGTGGCAGGCACCAACCAATTAACAAAGCCAAATTTTCTTTTCTCTGGACAAATAAGATATGGACACCAAGTATTATACAGAACAACACAACGTTTAATGATACAAGAAACGATGCAATCAAAAATACGTAGTTTCGTAAGTACAATTATTATTACTCAAGTGGGAAGTTAGTGTGATGTTTGTCGCTGCATTTCATTGGCCAGTTTTTCAAATTTGGGAGTGTAGGATGATGTTGCTGCTCGCAAACAATCGTCAAGATGGGCTTCAGTAAGTCGATATCTGCGCTTTGATTTTATAATGTTCATGGTTGAACGGCCTTCATTATTCAGTATAACCTCTTTCCGTAACAACGTGGGTACCCAAAAAGAGCCTTGGCTGGCACCGCGTTGGGGACTACTGCCATAGACGACTCACATTTTTCAAATGATGTTACTTATATAAAATTTAACAGCCTTCAAAGGAATGTACAGCTTTAACCCTAGCCTGCTCTTCCACAAAGTTAGGGATTCATCAGGATATGTGATAGAAGTGACGTGGAATTGCCAGCCAAGCACTTGCCTGTGCAACAATGTGGGGAAGAGAATCTCTGATTTACCTTATTGACTATCCTGATACCCCACCTGTGCAAAGATCACTGACCCCAGACAACTCTGATGTCTTTTGTACCATTCACAAAGACAAAAGGCCTTGTTTTGACAGTACGTAACACTGCTTATATATTGAAAAATCGAGGATCTAGAGATAGTAACAATAAATGTAAATAAACCACTGCCATGCTACTCTTGTAATGCTATTAAATCTGCACAAATTCTATGTACATATGAGGAAAGAATAACTTTTGATTTATCAAATCTGTCAATAGTATTTCCTTGATTGTTCTGTTCTGTAAGTTCATAGTTTTAGGTTTGCAATATCCTCGCGGCCAATAGAACAAAGGATATTCTTAAAATCTGTTGCCTTTAACCTGATTGACGGGTGGGTGTGGCAGTTGATAAACGTAGCTGATGCCGACAGTGTTTTTATCTTATAACACACACACTCCTTGCTGCTTCTCATTTAATACACACTGTATGTAATTTTATATGTTATATATAATTTCTTTTAAGTTCTTAATCTTAACACATGAAAATGACTAGTTTGGTTGAAACATGTTTAGTGTGTATAAACCGCAATCGCATCAATCAACAGTAACTTGGTAATAACGTTAGTGTTTTACTAATATGCTGGATGTTGCGTGTTTTGATGGAATACAATTATGTATATGCACTTGGAAAGTTGAAAGAAAGTTGTTGTCTTACTGATTTGATGGCTGTGACATGGCCTTTCCACTGTTCATGATCACCACATCAATGCTGAGTCAGTAGTCATATTAAGAGGAAGTGGCATGTTACCTTGTGATTTTCCAATGAGAATCAGTGTTGTGCAAAATTAATTTTCTGTTGCTCATGAATTTGTTTACATTGGAGCATCAGGTGTTTTTGTGTGTCTTATGTGACATTTAAGTCCACTGGGAAATATTAAAAATATTCAGGCGTAAGTTTCTCAGATTTCAAGTTCCCCATGGAAACATTATTCAGAATCTTGCCTATAAAATAAGATAATTTGGCATATTAACCAAACATAAATTTTCAAATCATCATCAGACTTCAGACAAGAATTTTAATTTATTAGGGCTTCCAAGGCATATAATAGCAGAGCTTGGGATGTAAAGAGGCCTAATGGGAAGATATTGTCAGACCCTTTTTAACCATAAAATGAGCTAATTATGATGGAATGTCACAAGTAACAAGTTATATTCAAGATGTAGAAGCAGTCTCAACTACACATTGAAAGTTAATCTTCTGGATTTTGGTGCCATGTAGACTTGTCAGTTGATGCCATTATTACCAAGAAATGTACTCTCTCCATCTTCAGGGCTGAAGATGAAGACATGTTTCTCTGAAACATATTCTGCCCTGAAGATGGAGACATTATAAGATATTGGCATCTACCAACAAGTCTATGTGGCACTAAAACCCGGAAGATCATTGTCACCCTCACTGCCATGAAGACCTCAAATCTTACATATTTAAAGAACCACCTCTCCACATCCAAATTTAAAATATGAATCCACTGGTGGGAAGATGCTTAAAAAGGCAGTGAAAAGATTCAGTTTCATATTTACAGAGAACAGTGAGATAATGGTGATGATGAAAGTGTATTGTTATTATGGAATAACTTATATTTTGTAGTTGCAATGTTTGATTGGTTTTCTGGTTTCTCTTCATTATTTTGCAGGTCAGAGGTGAAGCGCTATGAATTGGTTTTGTACACGTTTGATGAGCATTATTATAAAATGTAAGAGGATTTCATCATAATAGTTGTACAGGGTGGACAATTTATCTTTGAAGTGAGTCCTTAGAATTGATAACTTCATGTCTGTATAGCAATTGAACTTTTGTCAACAAATATCTGTATACTTTCCCATACAGTGTAACTTACATTATTTTACAGAAGAGCCTGTCATCTTGAAGCAGTACTTCTACATATGACAAACATTTTTGAATCTGTGAACTCCATGGTGATTTCCTACACTCCAGTAGGGATTGTCTTGATTTTTTACATAACCACTTACTGTAAACCACTGTCTGATTAAAAAGAGTGTAAAGTTATTTGTGATTCTCATTCCACACAATCTGTAGGCATGAAATTTGTGTGGCTTGAACTTCACAATAACTAAACATTAATAATTTTGTTTTTACTTGAGTTGAATTCTCTGACATGCACCTTTGAAGAGTCATGGGGCAGAGTGGCTTTTATGTTTCAGATTTAGCATCGTACCTCAGTCTGTTCAGGTAAAAGATGTATTTCCCCCCCCCCCCCCCCCTTCCAACAGTGAGCATGTTGCACTAAAATTTCCAACATTTTATACTTTGTAAAATGTAGATATTTTCAGCTAAACTTTTGGTAACATTTTCTTTGTATTAGAAAAATCCTACTGTTATTGTGAGTACATCAGTAAAACACTATGAAATCTGAACTGGACATGGACACTGTCTTAAACACTGAATCCATATAAGTACAAACACTTGCTTATCTCAATAACTACTGATAACACGGTGACTTGATAGAAGTTAGAGTTTTCTCTGCATGGTACAGTAGAACATGTTAGATGTAGGTAACTGATAATTTGTCCACTTATTTTATTTACATTAGAAAATTATTTACAGTATATTTTGAATTGTTCTTGATAACCTAAAATAGAAATACAGTGTATGGACTTTTGTACTAAATTAAGGTGTACATTAAAACACCTTTGGCAGGGATACAAAACTTCTATAAGATCTGTTTATATGGGGCCATTTCTTTCTTTCACTTTATGATTCCTGTTATGTGTAGTCTTGTGTATACTATACATGATTGAAAGTAAATTTGTTATTAACTCTTTGATTAGCAATGTGACAATCAAATTCCATCTTCAACACACACAGATTCGTCGTGCATTAACTGTCTCACCCATAATTCCAAATTAGTGAGGTTACAAATTTTCTTTATGCGTCAATAAGTACAAGTAATCTGACATAGATTGATTTATTTCATAATTGGAAAGTCCGGACAATATAATCTTGAATCAAAATTTTCAAGTAAACAAATATTTCAGTGTCTGATGGAAGTCATAAATAAAGAAAATGTAAATGCACATGCATATGATGCAGAGCAAACTTACAGCTTTCATGCACATTCCAACTCACGTAAGAATATATGCATGCTCTTCAAAGGTTTAAGTAACTTGAACATCTTATATGTTAAATACAGAATATGCACTTGGTTATGAAGTTATTCCTCATGTATAAAGTGAATATTTAATGACAACTGAAGTTGATGAAAGACTCTGAGTTACAAGCCGCATCAGGTGGCTGAATGGTGAATAAACCATTTCTGCCAACGTTTCAAGAACAATCTCTGCATGCAGCAGCCCTGAGGATGAGAGCAGAGATCCTTCTCGAAACATTGGCAGAAATGGTTTATTCACCGTTCAGCCACCTGATGCGGCTTGTAACGCAAGAGTCTTTCATCATCATTCCTAACGATAATCCAAAATATTTTCATTCAAAACTTGCATTGACTATTTTTGTGTTCCAGTTAAAAGCTTTTCTGTTCTTTTGTTTTGGTTTGGGATTCTGTCAGTATATTTTGAGGCCCAAACTATTCCATGGAAAAAGAAGTTTTAGAAGTGAAATATTTTCCAAGTGCATGTTGCAAATGTTGAGCAATCAATCATTGGATTTGAAATAGAAGCAGTGTTGATGCTCATAGCATAAAATACTGTGTGGGACATGAGCAATAACTAGCTTCAAAACTAATTGCAATATTCATAGTGATATTCTAAAAAGTTTATCTTGTGCATCAATTGATGACCTCTAAGTATTATATATCAGTGACCTTTTAAAGTCATTAGATATGAGTGTATATGTAACTATTTGTGACATATCATTATGTTATTACTTTATAATATATATTGTTATTCATCAGACACAACACTTTTGTTTTGAAAAGTATATTATTTGAATATCATAAGGCTACATGTTTCACCACACCTGTGCCATCGTCAGACCCATCAGTCTCAACGTATATGTTGTGTAGAACAAGGGTCTGGTGATGGCACAGCTCTGCTGAAACATGTGACATTATGATATTGCGATATTAGACATTTCAAAACAAAATTGTTGTGCTTGGTGGATAACAATATACCTTGTTGAGTGTGTATGTATTTTCATTAGTATTGTTAGAAAGTAAATGTAACTATAACACAAATGTTTACATAAAATTATTTCAGTTAGATACTTATTACATTTACTTCTTCATTCACATGGTTTCGGTTTGAAGTTTTGAAGAAGAATATATAGGCTACCATTTTTTTATTTATATTACTTTGTTCTAACTTTAACTCAGATATGCTGTTACTAACAGGCAGGATGATGGTGTAGTGTTGATGGAAACAATAGAAGCTGTTGCAGGTAGCAATGAACAGCATTGTTTTGGGTAAGCAAGAAGAAGCTAGGCATGCTTCATCTCAGTTTTGTTCCAGCCACAGTTCATCCCACTTCATCTTCAGCTATTTGTTTATGTGGCTTTTTCAGGAACATATCTTTTGTGTAAGTGGATAAATATTGTATCAGATTGTTAAATTAATGTTACTGTGAAATATGATTTTGTTTGATGGCACATACAGGTACAATAGGGGCAGGCCGAAGTCCTACAGAGATTTATGAGGAAGAAATTAAATCTGAAACAGTTATTAAAGTCTGTGTTAACTTTAAAGTAAACATAAGATAATTATTTATTTTTGTATGCATATAAATAATAAAATAACTGAGTATCAAATGGCAGAATTGGGTCATGAAATAAATTTTAACTCACAGTAAAGTAGTTTAGTGATGACTTATTAGGATAAGAGAAGTACTCATGCTATTATAAGTTATGGTTGACAGTTTGTGTATGTTTGAAAAATTTAACTATAGCTTTTATGTCACCAAAGAGTGCAGAGAGCCTGCAGTAATTATTTCCATAACTAAAGTTATTTATACCACTAGTCAACTCCAAAATCTAATGAAGTAACTGTTATTATAAGGAAATGAAAATGTGCTGTCTCAGCATTCACTTGAATGACTAAGGGAGACCTCATTCAGGATAGCCAAGCATTTTAAATGCAGATTGTATTGTCATAAGTATTATAAGATGTAAATAATGTATAAATTAAATATTTTACAGTGAAAATAAAAAAAAGACTTGTGTGAGTTGTATGTATTATTACAAAAAATATCTTTGAAAACTTATTTGTTGAAATGAAAGATATAGAACAAAGCCAAAATTTGATGTATCTGTAATGTTACTCACCTAGGCCATCATCATGGAAGCAAGTGTAAAGTGGCTTTGATGTATGTATGTATGTTAGTTAGGTTAACAGTGCATCTATACAACAGTTTTTGATTGTAGTTTCAGTGTTTATTAAGATCCACTACATGTTTCAGCTTTAATTTGTCATCTTCAGGTGGTTCTCTTTAAGTGCTCATAATTAATAGATATGACAGCTAAAGAGTATACATATTTGAAACAGTTAACATATGTCGGAGATGCATGAAATTTTTATGGACAGCTAAAATATTCTTCTTGTGCCAGTAGGACTTTTCGTTAAGTATAATGGTATCACTGGGCTAGTTCGGTCAATATAGTGACTGGCTCAGACTGGACGACTGGGGTTTAATCTCCGACGGGTCCAGACCGGTTGTGGGATCCACCCAGCCTCCTGTCCAGTGGGTACCAAGCTCCTTTCCCAGGGGTAAAGTGCTGCTGGGGTGTGATGCTACTTGCCCCCACCTTGTGCTGAGGTTTAGAATGAGTATCTCCCCCCAAGGACCTACTTGGTTAAAAGTGGGACAGCTTTACTTTACTTGTTTTTTTATAATGGTGTGTCAGATGATGTGATTTATGCGTTGGAGGATTTATTGGTGGAGTGTTGTAGTTGAACATCAGAACTATAATAAAAAAAATTGTGTAAGTGGACTGTCAGCACAACTGGTACTTTTATTTGGGTTTGAAGAATGAATATTCACTGATTTACTGATTACAGTAACTGAAAAAAGTGTTTTATGTTCAGATGGCTGTCTTCTGGGATGTTGCATCATGTAGCCTGGTAGAAGTTCACTGACATTTTAGAGGTACTTGCTGCATCAATCACCAGGGCAGTCAGTGTTTTATGGTGTGAACTAAAGTTATGAGGTTGAATACAAATATCTGAATGGAAACATAACATTCATTCAAGTTTATCTACCTGTGATATAGTTTACTCATAAAGTGGTCCAGTTCATTTCCATACTGGACCTCTGGTTTGATTCAGATGAGATGAGTAATTCAGGGTTTTGAGAATAAAAAATCAGCAGGACTAGATGATATCTCTCCCTATTTATCAAAGAAATGTGTACCTTACATGATAAGACCACTATTAGAATTGATCAATGCATCAATTAGAGAAGGCATCTTCCCATCTACATTAAAAAAATCAGTTGTAAAACCAATTTACAAAAAGGGGGCGAAAGAAGATGCACATAATTGTCGTCCAATTACGCTTGTTCCAGCCCTTTCAAAGGTTCTGGAAAAGATAACAGCTATTCAGCTAACTTCTTTCTTAGATAAACACAATATCCTTAATAAATCTGTTTGGATTTAGGAAAAATAAATCATCAAATGATGCAATTGCTGCAATCATTGAAAATCTGAATAATAAAATAAAGTGCAATTGTGTACTATTATATTTATCAAAAGCATTTGATCGTATTGAACATAACATCCTAATGGATAAATTATACCAATATGGAGTTTGTGGCATACCACATAAGCTAATTAAATCCTATCTCACAAACAGAACACACAACAAGTAAAAGTCTCACATGTAGCAAACAATCAAATGAAAGAATACTTGTCAAGTAGCCTTCCAGTTAGATATAGAGTTCCTAAAGGTTCTGTCCTTGGTCCATTACTTTTTATTTTATATGTAAATGATATCCCACATCTAACACAAGGCAGAGCATTAATGTATGCTGATGACACATCAATATTGAATAGGGGTCGTGACATGAATGAACTCCAAAAGGTAACCTTATTCATTTCTCTACACTTTGCATAAAGTGTTTAGAGAGGTCAGTGATAATGAAATTATAAATACTGTACAGTATATGGTTCCATTTTAAAGTTTAGAAATTTTATATAATTAGGCATACGTGGAAGTTGGTCAAAAGTATTATATGAAAAAGTGATGGCCCATGAAATGAGGGAATTTTTTGACTACCAGAATCAGTTATTTTGTGTGTTCATATGTCCAATTAAGTAAAACCAGGCTTTGTCAGAAAAGAACAATACTTGTGGGTCAGTTAATCTTCATTCATTGTCTGGATAAACCAGTTGCATAAATGTTTTATTATAGCTGGGTCTCGTGGTGAAGTTTCATTAATTTTATAGCAGTTCTTGCCAAGAAGACTGAAACATCTTATTGCTAGACTAGATAGAATGCTAAATTTAATTAGGTACTACTTCTACTTTAGATAGCTTATTGGTTTTTATACAATAGTCTTGTTTGGTCTAAATTGGAGTATGGATCTGTTACTTGGAATTCTATTACTTCCACTGATTCTACCAAAGTTGAAAGAATTCAAAGGAAATTTGCTGCTTTATGTCACGCCAGATTTTTTAATGGCCTAAGTGACTATAATTATGAAGACGTTTCAGTGAGGATAAATTTTCTTTGACTGCACCTGCGGAGGAGCCATCTTGATGCTCTCTTTCTCATTAATATATTTAAAGGTAAAATTTGCTGCCCATCCGTTTTGGATTCAGTTTCTTTGTGCGTACCCTCCGATCCATTAGGGACTACTTCTCGTTTCTTTGTTTATCGTAGTCTTAAAGCTAGTTCGTTGTTTAGGTGGGCTTCTGCTGCGAATTCAGTCTGTCAGCGCATCAACATTTTTAACAAGGAGAATATTTTTCTTAGGCATTTTATTTAGCCAATTTCCTTTTCTTTTTTTTTCTTTTTTTTTACTAAAGTTTCATTTTGTATGTATTATTTATATTTAACTGTTTTTAATTTAATTATTATATACCTAGGCATATTATTCAGCTCATTTGCTTGTTGATTATTTTGTAACAAATTAATGAATTGATATATTATCATTATTATATTGTACATCTATATATTTAGTTTATTGTTTGTTTGTTTTTGTATTGTTATGTTTATTGTTAGTGCTTGGCTGTTATTGGCCTCTTTTGGATGTTGCCAAGCACTCTAATAAATGAAATGAATTGAATTATTATTATTATTATTATATACCAACAAACCCATACAGCATTAAAACCAAAGACCAACAATGCTGCTCACTGCTGTGAGAACCTCATATATGCAATTAATTCACTCCTTCACACTTTTATAAGCTCCTGTACTACATCCTCCATTAGCATATGAATGCCCAAGAACTGAACCATTTGCACTCAAGCCGTGAGAACCTTATATTTCATCAGGCATGATGTATATACTATCACAGATAATAACAGCATTTTACAGTCCGTGAAATTGCGTCTATCATCCCGAGGTTGGTAGGTCTCTGTGGTTGGTATTAGTAATTGCATCATAACGGAAAAACAGTTGAATTCGAGTTTTATAAAGCTTCTGCTTTGATGTAACGTCTTCCTACTTTGACTCCTTTGAAGTTCTTGTTTTATGAAAGTTATGTTACAGTAGGTTTCTATATTTAAACGCAACGTTTTATCTGTGAAGGACGCGCCAATTTCGAAACAAAAATATTGTGATACTGCTAATTCTGAAGAAATGTATTACGGTGTAAATATACCTGGTGACGTCTTGGAATCTGATGGTAAGTAGTAAATGAATATGCATTCGAAAGTTAGTTTTAAGATTTTGAATTGTAGATATAGTTTATTTACATTCCACGGATAATAATATGAACTTATGAATTTTAAATACAAGAACTAAAGTACATGGCACAACAATCCAGAAGACAGAAATCTTCATTCTCACCGCTGTGAAACCTGAAATCTTGATACGAAACCTTATTTACATATAGATATA
>NW_019059821.1:0-22474 GCF_000696155.1 Zootermopsis nevadensis
CAAGGCCAGCGTTCTAACCGCTGGGGGCAGTTAATTATTTCTAAGTTTGAAGCGAACTATTCAAATTGCTTCAGGGCTTTAAAGGCAGATGACATAAATTACGATACTTCGCCTTGTCTATAAAGCTATTTTAATAATTATTTTCCCCCACAGACACAAGCTTAATTACTACATGTGTTCCAATTTTACACACAATAATGCGTTACAGCACCTGAATACGTTCAACGTGTCCTTATTTGTTCTTATTGGTCTACATATTTTCAGGTACAGGTTGTGCAAGTTTTTCAGACAGTAATGGGAGTCTGAATGAAAATGTTATAAAGGCCATTGGCCCGAAATAGAAGACACTTCTCTGGTAATTTTAAGAAACACAAATAGATTTTTGTTTGTGTGTTGCAAATTAAGACATTTGAAGCTATATTAGAATGATGCAGAATGAGTTTCTGATTTCGAAACACAATCGAGCATGGATATTTATTTGGTTTCGTCGCCTTCATAGTACAGGTATTGAAGTGGGTTATTTCCTCCACTTATATTACTTCCATTAAATTATTTGTGACAGTCTTATAAGATGACTACATAAATTTAGAGCCAATTACAATCAAATGAGATGACTAAATAAATTTAGAGCCAATTACAATCAAATATCGAGTAATATTTATGCAGATCTACTCTGTATTTTATACATCACCTGTAATCTAGAATATATGTTTTTGGATTAATATATATTTTCGAAAATGAATTGTTTCGGAAATAATGGCATATTTCTAACTATGAAAGGTTTTTATATAGACGAAGAGATGAATTGAATCTAAGAAGGATGACGCAACAGAGACACAAAGAGAATTATGTAGCAATGATCTTCGTGATTTTTACTGTTTTGAGGGGGCAACTTGCAGACATGGAACCATTTTTTTTTTGTAAACATAACCTAATAACGAATGGATGAAAATACAGGCGGAAGGGCATGATAAATCAAGCCTATACCTTCATATGTAATCGGATAAAAATATGTTATTATTCCGAAAGCTTTCTTTCATCACAAGCGCTCTATATAGACTTACAATTCTCAGGGGGGGAAAAGATAGGCCAGGACTGAAAATCCGCTTTCTTTTATATCTTTACTAACGTCGCAGTGGCATTACTGAAGTACAATTCTGTAAAAGTAAAGTTTACACATACTGATTTGTAAAACGTTTTCTCTTAATATCGTGTCACAGCGTTTAGACGCCATGAAGTCAGTCCACTTATCTTATGTGTTGGAAATGTGACAATTGCTAGTGTTAACGACAACTTTTATTGAAACTGCAAAGTCTGTAGTGCAACATTCCTTGTATATCCACAGCAGCTAACAAACATCTAAAATACGAGGCAAATGATCCCAAGTAAAACAGTTCAATAAAACATAATTGTATACTACGCTTAAATAACACGGAAATATTATAAGGTAGTATATTTGCGTCATATTGTGAATTAAGTTAATATTTTAATATTTTCCGTCAAATCACAATTTTTAATAAGATAATGAAATATAAAATATTTAAAATATCATTTCACGTTCCGCATCGAATGATCGATTTACAAATTGGAACGGAAATATTAATTAAATTAAGAAAAATATCAGGAAGATTCTAGAAGTAATTCTAGTAATACATATTTTTTTTAGTACAAATAAATTAGATTTATGACAGTCATGCATAACTAATGTAGCAGTCGCTAAATCAAACAGACAAGTTAATTGTTGTTTCACGCTAGTATACGCGCTTCTTATCGATAATAGAAACGTACCACTATTTCCAGAATTTAATTAACAGATTCCCTGGGAGTAAATTAAAAGCAATAAATGTAAAAAAAAAAAAGTTTCGTGCAATTTTTGAAATGACAGGTTCCATTTGGGCATATAAAATCCAATAATTACTTTCAAATGAAAGCAATGTTAATAAACATGCGTATAGATGGTAATGTGCAATACGCGGGACATCTCGACTCCATCTACCCGACTTCGACCTTTGCGCTTGAAGGGTAATAATTATTTACCCCAGGGGGAGAGTTAATAATCGCGCATGTAATCAAGATATCCTTGCCTTTTATAAAACCGAAGGGTTTTTTTCCATATTCATAACAACTCGCATATGATTCATATCATGAGATTAATGCCAATGTCACCAGGGTAACCACTAATTACGATTTGAGGTACTCACGGCGGTAACTCTGATAATGAAGGCAGCAAGGACCTCTGGAATGTCAGTAAACTTCTACTAGACTACATGGCGCAACATCCCAGAAGATAGCCATCTAATCACTATACTCTTAAAGCAATTGTTTAAGGTGTGAATCTTCATTTTGTATCGATACGGTGACACTACCTTACGTTACAATGCACCGTATTTTGATCTCGACAGGACAGGACAAATGATGTCAAAAGGTTTTCTTTCAGACTTCAACAGGCACACACACCCGAACTTTCTTCCGTACTCAGAGGCCAACAGGCGATAAAAACAAAGTCAAAGTGTGCTCTTGGGGGCCATAATAAAGAGAGAAAAAAACATTTTATATACACATGAACATCCGCTCTAAACAGCCTCTCATGGTTAAAGCTCAGCTGTCCTAAACTTTCAACGCCTTGAAATATGGAAGTCTGGAATATTTTAACTTCAAAAGTATTAAAAAACTTTGGGGACCGTGATATTGTACCAGGAGTAAATTTCAGTAGGCATTAACGTTCCAGGGCGCGCTGTCTCCATCCTCTGCAACCATAAACCGACCTATACTCACAACCAGGTCTTGTATATACGTAACTCCATGGAAGTGAACGTTTTGAGAAGCTAATAGTCGCTCAGCAGGCATGAAATCGTAAGTCTTTTATGGAAACAATAATTCCATTACTGTGTTTGAAAAGGACTGCTAAGTCAATTGAATCCAGTCCAGAAATCATCCTATTTAAGATACATTTTAATATTATCCATGAATATTCTACTAGTTCTTTTAAAATATATTAAAATTGTCCGTCAATCACAATAAAGTAATATAAGATAATTAAATGGTTAAAATATTATCCTTTGTTCCGTATCGAGTACTCGATTTACATATGGAACATTCTCGACATGTTTCGGCTTTCATAGAGCCGTCATCAGGTGTATGTTATAAACTCTTAATTCAATTACTAATTTTTAATTATCTTATATTACTTTATTGTGATTGACGGACAATTTTAATATATTTTAATACAATTTTTAAATAAAATCACAATATGACGCACCTACAATATCTTATAGTTCTTTTAAGTATCTTCCCTTTACTTTTCTCTATTAAAACGGAGTGTGTATATCTCAACTCCCTCATGCGTGCTACATGACCAATCAGTCTAGTCCTTGACGATATTATATCGATAATATTTCGAGAAGACACAAATTATAAAGACATTCGTTATGAGATTGTTTTTATCCTTTTATTATTTCCTCTTAGGTAGAAGTAGGTAAATTTTTCTTAGAATCCTATTCTCAAACATAAGTCTCCGTGAGTGGCCATCTTCCACTACACAAAATAACAGTATGTACTTATGTATGTATCCAATAATTAATATAAATCTATGTAGTCGTATGTCCTTGCATAACGGTGTACGAAATTTAGCAAAAATTAATACGGATTATTGATATCGAACAAATGTCAAGTCTGAACAACGTAAACAGAACGCAGACACAGAGGAAATTTAAAGTTGACGGTAATTCGTCTCGTATCGGACAGTTTAAAACCTCGATCGAATAATAACACAGACTGAAAAGTTATTCCTCCATCTTTATTTAATCACCTCAACGAGTGAAAAGTACAGATAGAGCTAATCGATGTGTAATTTCCTCAAGTATCTGATATCTATGCTTATATGAACAGAAAATTATTATCTCGGATAATAAACAGTGTTCATATTCTGCCTTGCAATTTAATACAAAGACGTAATGTGGGTATTTTAAATATTATATTTTAATGTACGCCGCAGGCCTAACAGTTACGTATATAATGGCAAATTTCAAACAAAATGAATAAAGGACATTTATTTTTTAAATTAAATATTTCCTCTAAGGTTTCATCAAATCGATTTCGCTCATTAGTAGACTAACGATAAGTATAGAGAGAGAACTGAAATTTTCATTGGACTAGATTCTGTAACCGAACCACGCGCTACGTGACACGGGTTCAGAATGGGACTGTTGTTTCTCTAAATTGCTTTCTGCCCGGTTGACTGCCCATGAAATACCGGAAGTCCAGCGACCTCTCGGAACCATTTACAATGAACTACATTACTGTCCGAATTTGGTAGCAAATATTTAATTATCTTCAATTACCCTTCTGTACACGAGGACAAAATTGCATTTTGATTTATAAACTTTACATCAACAACAAAAGAACACAAGCCCAGAATATTAAAGATTTATACCTATAGATCCCTGTGGAAAAATGTTCTTAGAAACGCTACTGAATTTTTGAATATTTCAAAATGCTACGGGTAGTCTAGTACAATGGTATTCAACCTTTTTTTGTTAGCGTACCCCCAGATATAATTTCTCTTCAACTTTGTACCCCAAAGCTGTTGGTGTATAATTCAAGTTATATATATTATATAATCTACATGTAAAATAAATTAAATAAATTACATTACTGATTATTTAGTGTTTATCATAAAATAATATATTTTTTTTAAATTTTGCGTACCCCCTAAGATGTCTTCGCGTACCCAAGGTTGAATACCACTGGTCTAGTAGACGTTTACCGACGTTTCATAGATGCTTGTTGCCCCATTATCATCTTCCTGATGATGGAAGCAGCAAGCACCTCCGAAGCTTCTGTAAACTTCTTTTATCCCATAAAATTATTGACACTGAAGACGTGTTTACAAATTCTGTGTGTGACTATCCACTTCACAGCTAGAAACGAAGTTACTATGTGTTATATTTTCCCCTCAAATCTATTTCTCCTCTTCTAAATGAGGACTGTAAGTCTGTACGTAATGAAATTAACAGGATCCCTGCCCTGTAAGCGACAGAGAAAACTACTCGAGTAAACAGCAATTTTTAGAGCTGTTTCTAGTCGTGGCGACAGTGTTGCAACCAAACATGGAATGGAGGAGAAATCTAGTCTGTGATTGTCGGCTTCGTGGCTGGAATTAACTGAAAAGATTAAGCTACAGAACGTAAAGGAGAAACTTGGTTTGCTGAAGTTACAGATTCTAAGTTGAGGCTGTATAACCCTGATTAATACAAAACTTATTTCACTACAACTAAAAGTTCCACAAAAATTATTCACGTTAAAATTTAAAATTTCTTTCTGGGGATGAGTCCCCGTTTTAGTGCCAAGTCAACAGATGCGCCTCTAGCGGTAATCACTTGAATTACGTCACTTCTCCTTTTGCAATGGCGTCGAATTTGGTTTCTGTATGCTGTTTAGTGTTTGCTAAATAAACATCTGAAACAGCTCACATCATTTGTTTTCGCCCTGTATCTGACATCTGGGGTTCGAAAGACGGTGAAGATGTTGCCTTGTGGTTTTTTTGTAAATGGTTATCTACAAGACAGAAACCCAGAACACCACAATCGACATAATTAAACTACTGATAACTGATAGAATTTGTTAGGCAAAGTTCGTGTGCTGAGGATAGTCTCAATTTGATTTAACCAACATTATTAAACAGGGAACAACAATATTTAGAAAACCGAGTTCCCATTACCAGCTAGTGTTGTGGCAAGTGTTTCATACAGCGTAGAACTCTGTGTAAAGAGGGGGGGGGGACGCTCTCTATCCTGACAATTGCATTAGTATTTATGATTGCGGTTCAGACATCCGCGCCATTTCCAGACACATAGGAAATTAACTCGATAGTTCAGCGTAAAACAGACTTCCCTGCATTACAGTGAGAATTTGTTAAGTTGAAGTGAACACAAACGTCATTTAACAGAAGGCGCTTATATTATGAGTAATGATAATTCTTTAAAAATATACATTTTTTTTCAGAACGTAAACTGTGCTTATAAATCTTAAAGTAATCCTCAATACCTTAAATTATTCGTGGAAATGCATAAAACTGTTATTTATTTATCATGGATTATGCCATCAGGGCTTTGAAATTAGAACATTTTCCACAAAACCGACGACACAGTTTTGTCTTCAACAACGGCTTTAGGCTGATATAATTTATTAATTTGTTAAGCCACCTTGTAATATGTTTCTTGCGTTAATTCTAAAAATTCCCCTTCCTGCATATTTTTTTTAATACACTTAAAATGTTCATGTCACAATTTTAAATACGAGTTACTAATCTTTATTATATTATTTCCTCTGATTTATCTTCATTTACCGTCATTGAGCTTAAAATAGTTAACTAATAAATTAATTTGCCCTTTACGATAAATAAAAATTCAATTTTACGCTGAATCTTAATTGCATTAAAAACAGAGATCAATTTCAGAAGCCAAACTGTCTGGCTTCCAATTGGCAGCTTGCCTACAATGCATTTTTATTTTTATCAATAACAACCTCTTCCCAATCCCATTTAAATCAGACTACCAATAGTCTGTGCCCGACAACATTATTATTCAAATCTTATAAACTTAATTTAAACACGAATAATTTAAATTAAATTAGTCCATAAGATATAACTGGCATTGCACTAACGAAAACAAAACTGTTATTAAGAAAAATATCAAACTCTCAGCACGATAATTCTTATGAATTTGATTAATGAGATATAACATTTATTATGAGACTGGAAGTAACATAGATAACGAAATATAATTTACAAACCATGTTGTCACGTACGCACGAGTGTGCACGCTCAACACCATTATTAAAGGCTGCAACAGCTGACGAAAGCAGTGATAATATTGCCATTATAAAGAGCCTAGAATTTTGTTCTGTACGAGGGTGAGTTGACAAATGTAACTTAAGAAGTTTCAATGCTAAAGCTTAAAAATTCAGCTCTGAACAAGAGGAAAATAGGTAAAGCAAATACTGAGTTGACACGCAAAATAAAGGTAAAAAATATGGTTTGAATACAGTCCAGTTTAATATTACATTTTTCAAGTACTTAAATACACAAATATTTGATCTTTAATCCTAAATTCCCATCCGTCCCTCTTGAGCTACGAGCTTTATATTCAGATTCTGAAACCACACGCTTCTGTGCACTCGGTATATAAAATCTTTAAATAAAGGAAGCGGGATTCTAATACAGCCTAATTGACGGCTGACTTTATTTAAAACCAACAGGGACATCCAACAATGTCCCTTAAGTTGAGATAAAACTTTTATACATCAGAAATCTATTTGCATAAAGTTCGCTTTCAGGACAGAGAGATCTGAAACCCATTTAAGTACGAAATTGATTTTTGGTACGCTCTGTCTAGAGGGCGAATCCTATTTTCGAAGCTGTTACTCAAGTGTGATTCCAGAGATATTTTCAAACGTAACTGACTACTTAACTATTCCCAAACTCACCTAAATTATGGTGATTTAAGTGTCTTAGTCACGAAAGATTCTATCAAAAAATGGTTTCTTCTGATCGCGGCGCTATGCGTGTGTAAGAAGTTCTGTGACCTCTGCCTGCGGCTTTATACTTATATATTGGATGTTTCTCCACATTCTTCGAGTAAATTTCGACATCATTAGACAATTCAGTTTATGTTTCGACGAAAAAAATGCAGTTATATAAACAGAATATCCATTTTATATTCATTTCCAGTTTTAAATAAATTATTGGCCAGGAATGTGTCATCGGAGTTTCTGAAATATTTTCCTGTACGTAGTAGGATAATTAAAGACTGCAATTCGTTTATCGAAATAAGGATTAGATGGGTGGATCATGTAGCACTGATGGGAGAGACTTCTCATCATGCGATGTTAAAAAATATAAAAAATATATCCTCAAACATTTTTAGCGGTGAACTAATGTTCACGCGTTAGTTGAAACAGTACACTTTTATTATTTTAATTTCTTATAAAATATGTTAAAAATTATATGCATAAGAGCAAGAAACATTGAATAAGAGTTTATTAAAGATGTGTGGTGTAAGGAATTAGCAAAATTAATTTTTAAGCACTATAAATAACAAGAGAAAGCCGGAAAATCTAATACTTTCTGTACGACTGGTTGCAGACTCATAGGTTACACAGATCTACTTCGAAAAAGAGCTATAAATTGCATAGGATACGAGCGTTTATACGTGGCACATAAAATAATTAAAATTATCTCTTCAGAACCTAGTATTAATTAGACATACCACCAACTTAAACAATCGATAACTTTTCATTATAACCACAGAGTTTATTCAAGAATTAGGTATGATTCTAAGTGTAAAACATCGATTATTTCCTCGAACAGCGTTAACCAGTTGATAAACGTAATGGTGAAGTGTAGTGTTTTCTTTGCGGTATGGACTGAATTCTTAAATATTATTTAGACGAGTTACAGGTTGAAAGAGTTAATTTTCCTCCCTATCACTTCCATTATCGTCTGTAGACTGTACTTTTGTATAATACTCTCGGTCACCTCAAGTAAAGAAATTCAACAAGGATGCTTGCAGACTGTAAAGCCGGGGTGAAGACAAGACACGTACAAAGTCCATGGGCACGACCTTGGCCTTTCACAGAACTCTGATGAAGCCAATTTACACAAAGGGCCAGGCTCGTAACTGCACGCTGTATATACTGAATGCAATTTTCCGTGTGTATCGTGTCTTGGGAATAATTTGTACTCCCATTTAATACCACAAAGCCTAATTTGAACAAACATCAGAGGATATAGTCTTCGAAGCATGCAGCGCCCACATAAAGACTGCTATTAAATGCATACAGAATTTTAGCAGGGAATGTTTCTATAAACATCTAACCAAGAAGAATATTGGACAACATTAACATATATTTAGGAAGACAGGTTGTAGGTATTTTAATTTGGTGAAATTCTTTCAAAAATATTTATTTATATTTACTGGGGGCTATGCATTTCCAAACCAGATTCTTTAATAACGTTTACGAAAATTAAGCAGGCCTTCGCCGTTAAATGTTCTGAGTTACGAAGCTCCTACAGCAATTCCTGTTTATGGTTACCTTCCTGATAATGGAAGCAGTAAGCACCTCTTAAATGTCGGTAGATTTCCGCCAGACTACACGGAACCAACAACCCAGAAGACAATCACCTTCATACCGCAACGAGAACCTGAAATCTTACTTTTCCTGACCAGTATTCGAATGACAAAACGTCAGAATCTAAGAACTGGTGACTGACGACTCTAGTGACCGGGGTTGGTCAAACCTGTTTCTGTTCGCACAGTCATCAAGGTTTTTTTTTTTATTTCTGTAAGTCGCCATGGAACTTTGAAACGCTACCATGTAATCAACAGACATCGCCAGTGGCCAATACCTCCTACTGGTCTTCAGCGACGTGACAGATCCACAGCCCACTGAATCACTTTTTACTCCACGGGACGTCTCATTTTAACGTACTGCATAATTATTTTTGGCGTACACACAGATGTGACCAACAGATATAAATCCTCCAGCACACGTACTGCAAAATATTCCTACCGTTGTATCTAAGCCCTCTGTAATTATTACTACGCACGATGCTTCTTTGTTTTTGATGTTAATTTATTACATAAAAACCTACTGTTGAATATATACAGATACTACAAGGCAGAGTTTAAAATTCGTTTTTATATTTCTTTAAGGTACCACGCAGACATATAAAACAATTTCACATTAAAGATGTGTTTCTATTTTACGTCATAGAAAGACTGCAAGCTGTTTACCCTAGAGGCAGTTTTTCAGAAAATAATTACTCTTTTATTAATCGTAGGTCTAAAAATGGTATGGTTTATGAAGGAAATTTGCTTGTCAAATTCCCCTGATAAATTTATTTCAGACGCCAAATACAAAATTCAATTGAAATCCGTCAAACAGTTTCAGAGATAATATTTGTGAAATATGTTTTTATGTATTATACGTTATTTTATACATTGTATACAAAGATCACACACAAGTAAAGATAATTTTTCGTATTCTTTTATCTCCTTCGTGTTTAAATTAACTACTTTACAATTAAACTCTTCTTACGTATTGTATATATGCCAACCTTAGAAAAGTCAACGCCATTTTAAATGTTCTCCATTCAAATGTCGATATATCGTAGTTTTATCTACAATGGTCAAGTTTCCGTAACATGAAACAAAAAAAAAATTATTACAGCACTAGTAATAAAAGTTATAACTATTTTAAAATAAAACAGTTCAATTAGATGTACGATCTGCAAACATTTTCAAATCATGTTTCTTAAGTATGCCATTATTATTCCTTCCTAAAACTTGTTTAAGTATTCTGATGCCAATTAAACATGTCAAGAGTTCAAGTGGGAGGAATTATAGAAAAAAACAACAAACTTATACTTGTTGGTCTGTCTCTAAAGACACTCGATTCTTATCTGTCTTTTCATTGGGCGCGGTCAGAACAAATAAAGACACATTTCCAATTCAGATATCATTTAAATAACCTTCAGTAAAAGAGATGAAATAATTTAAGAGCAACTTGCCTTCATTGCAAAGAGCACTGTGGTTTGTGATAACCTTGTACTGTACATTCAGTAAAGTTACGGCAAACAGAAGATGAATTACATTTATATATTGTTCGTCATGACTATAAAATTTCCCAAGGTAAAACCTCTGAAAAAAATTTCTATCAAGTTTATACTATAAGTGGCCAAACTAACAAATTAAAAGTTATATGAATAAAATATGGAAAGCTGGTCAAACTAATAATTTGAAAGATTGCAACTACGAAGAATCGTGCGTGAATCTGTACAACGTTTTAACAAGATTTCTTAAATATAAAGCTAAAGCTTCTCTACGTCTTGTCGTGTCTTGTAAACAATCTTAAATACACGAAATTCCAAAATCAAATAGATTACTGAATCTATAATAGAAATTATTTTTCAGGAAATGGGAACATGGCAAAGCTTAATAATGATTAACTAATATATTTATTTACCCTATTTTAATTTTGTAAACAAGTTATTATTTATTTAATAGCATGCATTTTTCAATTCAATTCAATTCAATTCAATTAATTTATTTACGTGTTTGCCAACAGCAAGAAGCCAATAACAGGCAAACACTGATAATATATACAATAATAGTGAAATAAAAATTAAAAATATTACACAAACGGATTAACTAAACTTATAAATATACAGTATTAAATATAACTGCCAAGTACAGGCAAACCCAAAATAGAAACAATATTAACACAGAGCAAAAAATGAAGGAATATAAATAAAAACAAAATAATCCACGTAGGGAACACTAATATAATTGTAAAACTTTAAAAAATATAAAAAGACAGATAACCAAGCTAGATCATTTCCCTTGTTGAGAACGTTCGCTCAAGGGAGACAATGTTTGTGCTAAATACGTCCAAAGATTTACATACGTCATTTGCAGCGATGACGCACCTGGCTGAAGGACTATGCCTTAGTGCACTGCTCACACTAAAAGTAGAAAATTCTCTTATTTGCCTCGCCGGCACACGTAAACCAACAGCGTCCATAATGGAATGGCAATTTTTATGTACTTATATAACATTTGGATTTATGTGAAAATGATTCAAGTTTCATATACTGTTGGAAGATTTGTGGACATAAAAGGAGAATCGAAAAGGATTTGTAACTTAGATATTTAATACGGAATTAGTCCAGAGAGGGAGAAAAAACAACTCAAAATATCAGTTACCCGAAGTATACGAGCCCGGGATTAGACCCAGTGTTCTTCCAATTGAGAACAGAATTAGTCGAAAGAAGATCGAGGTTTATTATCGATCCTTCGATTGACACTCAGACTTTGTAACTCTTGGGTTCTGACTTCTAACGGTTCGCCAGAATTCCCAGTGAAAAATAATTGCACATGAAAAAGATTTATCTGAGTTATTTCTTTCCTTCGATCTTTGAATTAACCACCCTTCTCAGCCCTTCAGATGGAAAGCAGGCCAGCAAAGGATAAAGAAATTAACGCTTCGTCACGTACAATATCACATATTTTACATACTAGGTAAATCGTAAGATGTATCACATAAATTATATTATTTTTTAATTATGTTGATGTATTTCACTTAAGTGAATTAGGGATGCAATCCTATCTCATAGCTGTGCCCTATACGTGGATTTATGTCCATTTATCGAAAGAAAATACTGATAATACATCTTACATTTTTCACGTTTTTACTGACACAGAATTAATGGATTTAAAAATCCGGTACAAAAGATATATTTCGAAATAAATATCTTCTAGGTGAACTCCCATTTTCACTAATGCAAAATTTATATGGTGCAGTGGAATGCAGTACAAAAGTTAAAAATATAATAAGAAGACCTTCACAGTCCCTGTATATTTTATGTCCAGACTATTTGGTAGCAAGGCCTTCGGATAACGTTTTCCATGGATCGGCACCTTCTGACCTCACCGACGTTTCGGAGGTATATACTGCCTCCAGAGCCATGAAGACAGAGAGACGATGTTCTACCGAAACTCTGGTATTTACCTACAGGTCCATACAGTGTTACAACCAAATAAAATTCGTAGGACAATCACGTGGCATCGCATTTCACGTCAACAAAATTTATTTTTCATAGCAGCGCTGGTACAATCCGAACCCACGAAGAACTTAACAGATTTTCGGATATTAAAACACGTAAATAGATCGTGACGTGATGTTCTGAGGAACAGTTACATACAAAATAGAGGAAAATATATATTTTTGTTCTAAATTCCAAACTTTTACAATTTCAGCTGTAAAGTTTTTCTACCTGCTATCACTGGTACTGTATATATATATTCTGGCATATTGGTAAGTAAACTGGGTCACCATTTCCTCCACTTCGTTCAAACGCAGAAAAAGAAATGTGCAAACAGCGACGTATATAATGTACACTGATGTCATATATTGACTCTGGCACGATGTAGCGAACACAGTCACGAGATAGCAAATGTAAATGATATAAAATAAGAAAGACAGGTTTACAGCAAAGACGCCATTGCTTTATTTTAAGTAAAAGAAAAATAGTAGAAATCTATTTAAATATGAATTCGGAGTATTATGATTATCTGACAGGACAGAAACTTTCATGATTGTTTAAATGAGCCCAGGGGGTAATGATCAATGTGGAATAACACAGGGAGGCCCTTCTTTTCTGTCCAACTACGAGCAAAGGCATTGCTAGGACTTGGGTGGTATTAAACGTAAATGCCAGGTGGAAAGGAATTTAATTTCGCTGGTTTATTAGTTACACCTTTTCAAAGAAGAGTTTCATTTCAACAGCATCCCAGTGCATTCCGTCCCACCCCTCACCCTTCCAGAACCCGACACCCCCAACCCCATCCGTGTCACATTGTTTGTGCACACTCAACACGCTGTTTCTGCTGGATGTAATGGGAATTATTCCTTACCTCGGGATGTAATTAATTTATTCGTAGAGTTTGTCTCTCTTGTACAACTAAACATTTCTCTCTGCTGTGCACATATCATAGACAATTACAATAATACACACATATTTTGATCCTTGCGTTACGATGTTAATTACGCAATGTAGATGTACTATAATTAGCTGCTACTATCAAAGAATTAATATTAATTTATTATAAATAAGTTATTTTTCAATTCGGATTTATAATTACTTCAATGGAGTAAAGTCCTTCTCGAGAAATTAATGGTCACCCCCGCTAGTTAACAAATCGACAGCCATTTATGGAACCGGAAGATTCATTATCTTGTTCAGAATAACGCTGAGACGTTTTTAAGATCTCACAGCGGCGAATATGAAGATGGCGTAGTCTAGTAGAAGTTTAATGACATTTCAGTGGCGCTTAGTTGGCTTTCGGAAGAGATGAGAGTTGTATACAGCATTAGATAACGTGAATAGAACAGATCAATGAAGAGACCTAGGCGTGGAAAGAAAGATAATACTAAAGTGGATCTTAAAATAAATTGGGTTTGATTCTGTGGACCGGATCCATTTGGTGGCGGTTGGTGGGCTTTTGTGGACACGGTAATGAACATAACAGATGGAGAATTTCTTGGCTAGCCGATAGAGTATTAGCTACTCTTTAAGGGTTCAACAGAGTCGGTCCGATTTGATGTTCAATACGACATTATTTTATCACTAACGTAATAGACGGGCGTACAGTCTCATTTAAGTATTAATTAATTAATAATTTCAGAATAATATAAAAGTGCCCTAAAACATTATTCTAGTTTATTCACAATTACACATAACGACAGAATGGATATAAATGTTAAAGTTTATAATTGATTAATGTTCTTTTCCGTCTACGTAATGTTTTCCGAACAGCCTTTATAGACGTTAACAAATTGTTTTCTCTTTTTGATTTCCCATTTCGTACAAAGACATCTCTGTTACAACATAAATCTTCTGGAATTCACTGTGTATGTTTTATCAGAGGCGTGAGATGGGTACCGAGTCGCCTGTCATGCATAACCACCAGGGAAACGTGTTCGATTCCCGAGTCGGACACGGAGTTTCCCCAACCTCATTCATTATTCTAATCTCAGAGAATAATTAATTGTACTAACGATATCTTGTAACATGGCGTTTTAAAGCAAGGTACGCCGTGTCCATAGATCGATCTAATGCCCTCCTAGACAGCTTCCAGATAAAGAACGCAGACAAGCGAGAAAGTCACAATTTCATTTGCAGTTTTATTTGTAATCAGAATGATTAATTTTTTTATTATTATTACTTACATTATTCTAATGTTTCGGTCTTTCGCTACACTGCACTGTACAAAAGACTTGTGGTAAAATTTCAGAGTAGAGTGGTCAGTATATATACCACCTGCATTATAATTCAGTAACTGTTGATTTTACCACGGAGTTTGTTTAAGTTTTTTTTAATATATTTTATGATAAAAAGTGATACTGTATCCAATCAGCATTAACAAACTGATCATGGTAATGGAGACAAGTAGTGTTTTCTTTGAGGTACAAACTTGGTTTTTTGAATGTTATTTACGTAAGTGTCGTACTTAAACAGCCAGACGGCCAATTACAGACACAGCAAAATTACTATTGCTATTTATAAATTTGCATTACGTAATTATGACATTAACAACATGAGATTTACATAATTAAAATTCTATGCAATATGAGGCCAAGTTTCGTGAGTTCTGTCAGGAACTTTTCGTTACCCCTTTCAAAATTTTTGCATATTAAGATTTGTTACAGAATGGTATAATAAGATTGCGATATTTATTAATATAAACACGATTCCTGTAACGTCTTCCATCAAAACCCTAAACATTAACATTGCATTCTTCCTGCACTTCGTTAAAATTCTCCGTATCTCCACAAATCTCTCGTAATCGTCTGTGATAAGAGATTATTACGCTCTGACCCTTCATTATGCTTATTCCTAATAGCCCACGTGGAAAGAATTAATGATCGGTAGTAATATTATAAAACCAATTCACACTCGTAGTATATTATACCACAGTCGTCATCAATTATTACTGTGACGTGATGTGACATTCAATTAATCAGAATCTTTATAAGAGTATAACAGACAGCTAATTTTCCAGCCATTCATTCCCTCAATGGCCCCTTTGTCAGTTCACCGTAAATAATTTATGAATTGCAAAGTTCTGACTTGTAATACCACGGACGAGAGAGAAACTTAAAGTTGGAGTGTTTTTCTTCCAGTAAAAAAAAATAAGTTTTTGGGTTAATGCTAATTACGACGTAAATACAAATACTATTTGGAACATCGTCATATTTCAGATTCTCACTGTGGCGAGATTTGTGACTTTATTTCTCGTGGATGTTCACCGACGTTTCGGAGGTTCTTACAGCCTCCATCAGGCAGTAACCACCTCTGAAACGTCGTCAGATAAATAAGTGGCAGAATTACGTACTAAAGGAATATTACAAGAGATAAGTTACTCCCGTCTATTAAGACAGAGTGGCCCAAGTCGTTTCTTCCCTCCGGCCAAGACATCTTTTCCCATTGGACCAAAGCGGAATAAACTCCTCCTGGCACTAATTTTGAAAAATCTCAGTCAGCTTTTCTTACCTTTAGCAATACTCATTAAAATGACAAATTATCGCAGTGAATGCTAAAATATAGTTAAATGCTCCTGAAATAGACATATTACTATTTAGTTATATATTATTTTAAATTTAAACCTACAACAGCTTGTATCTTACACCATTTTTACGTTTTACGATGAAGTGTTCAGAAGAAATAAGACTCGCGATTTCCTTGAAATCATTCGGATTAAATCAAATCAACTTGTAGTAACTAGTAACAAATTAAAAAATAATTCCGAGGGTCTGTTGCGAAATTGTCTCGGGGCAGATGTGAACCGTGGACAGCAAGTTGGACCAGACTGCTACAAAATCAAAATAACTGAAATATTACCACGCAATCACTGGAGGTTTACACTGATGTGCTTTACAGTGTCATTAACACGACTAGTAAAAAGGATAACCAAGTCGAAGGGCTTTCGCAGAACAAGTTCATGGTCCAGTCGTAAGCACAGCGTGGGAAATTCTCTCCGTGGTATAATTGAAATTACATGGTGGCAAGAAAACAGGTTTGTCGCTGTAGATCAACTACAGTACCAGCTGCTTTACCTCACCGTTCGATGTCAATTAATACAATTTATGATAGTGTTTAAAAACCACGAGGAATGCAATGTCTTTATCATTACAAGGTTCAGGTGTAACTACTCGATCGGCTAACGCTGTATATTTGCAATTTATACCCTCCCCTCCCCTCCCCCCTTCCTCCAAACCTCCACACGTGCGCACATAAACTCACGTGGTTTATTGACATTCAATCATGGCGCTTTGCCTACCGCGGCAATTAGTTTTATGCGTGTGCTGATTTTAATTTGTTTATATGCTACAGGCAAAGTATCAAATCTGGTATTATATCAAATGCCTTGGAACATTATAAAATGCCAAATGACGTAAAGCAAGGACGTTTTTATTGATTCGTGCTTTTCCTAGGCGCACTACACAATGCCGCACGAGGCCGACCGTGCGTTTAATACAGGCTTAACAACTTAACCAACCTATAATTTTTTTTCTGTTTAATACATGCCAATTTTAAATATGGTTCGTCCTATTAACACTTGCCTTAACATCTGTTGGCGTTCCATAGGATCCATTCCAAAATCGATAAACATCGTACAAAAATGCCTAAGAATTTGTTACAACATTTAAATTACTTCACTCTGCAGGCGTGTGGCATTGTTATGTGGGCCTGTTGTTAGTGAAAACACTGGCGTTCAATTCCATCACATGTTAACGTAGTGTAACAAATTAGGTACTATAATGCATATCGTAACAATTCCAGGTTGTTCGTCAGTATCTCATCCTTATCGGCGCTTAGTGGGGGTGCGAAATCGCCTAAAAAGTAGACCATTTATGCTCTCACGTAAGTGGTGCTTAAAATTGCCCCCCCATGAAATTAAAAACTGAAATGTCTTGATACTTTTTTCGAAAACCTGTCCAATATCATACGTCAAAATAGGGCTATCCATTCTTCATTTGTTCCGTGTACACGTACTGATGGACTGACAAACGGAAACACACGGAAACCAAATGAAGAAACTGCTTTCAGTAAAGTCTAACGCTGACTACCAAAGAATTACAATGATACGTGATGCCAGTTTAAAAAGTACAGATCTACCCAATCAAAACACTCTTTAAGTTAGACACGTACACGCTACTATCTTAACTACTGTAATGATAAGTACTCACCTTTTGCTGATTGTCCTCTTTTGGAGGTGCCGAAGGTGGAAGAACGAAGCTGGCGTTGTTTATCCTCGTCGGCAGTTGTTCAAGATGGCGCCGCACATGTTGGTGTTGTTGTTGTTCACCAATATCCACGTCTGTCTCATTCTCGGGTGGCGGTGGCGTGGTTGGCGGGGGGATCGATATCAAAATCGACGCCAATGTTGTCCTTGGTGGTACATTATGAACAACCAGAGCTTCCTCGTCTCTAGCCATTTCATCATCTCGACTGCTTCCCGTTGTTGCCAACGAGCTACGTCTGTCCTCCTCTACTACATCAAGGTCATCTAAAGCGTCAAGTAAATTGTTAAGGCTTGCAGCGTCTTCTGAGTCCAAGAACGTTGCTGGAGGGGAGGGTGTGGATGGGGAACATCGACGCCGACGTCGTGATGATGCAGTTCCAGCTGATGACGTGATCCGGGGATGTTTTATATTGGGACAGGGTGGATTTCGGTTCACTGTTTCTTCGCTGCTGGACGTTGCCGCTTCACGTGACAGGTTTCCAGCACGAGGTTGACCACTGGTAGCTTCAGCATCAGCAAACGGAATGCTTTCTGTTGACGCTCGTGGTCTGTAGGGACGATTATCGTGGTGATGTTGGTACTGCTGACAGGTAGGAGGTTGGCGATTGCCACGGTTTGGATATCGGAGTGAAACTGTCGTGTGGACTGAATCGTCCACTTCTTCAGGTTGCGGAAGTTGGTAGTAGTAATAACTCATTATTATTCACTGTTCCGGCCCACACATAAAGAGAATGATATTTGTACAAACAACACTTATACGCCTCGCCATAGAAAATCTGGTTCACTGAATATCACTGCGTAGTTAATCTTATTACTTGCGATAATAATTATTTTATTTTTTCATGTTGCAGCAGAATTAATTGTAGGATGCACTTTATTTTTTACGAACTATCTGCGCTGAACTTGGACCTGGAAAAATTAATTAATCCTTGCCACTTCAAGAACACATCACTGAAAATAAACAAAGGTCACGTCATTCGAACATAAATCGTGTAACTATACAGCAATCGAAATAAATGTTTACAAAATAAAATATGCAGCTGTTGCCTCATTCAGAATGCAGTCTGGCCAATAGCATGAAAATACTGCCCTATTAACATAACCGCACATGCAGCAACCATCTGTGATAAACCACTCAGGCACATGAAAAGTTGGCTGCGTCCCATATCGGCAATGCAATGGAATAAAAACACTTTGCACGTATATAGTCTGTTTACTACTGTACTATAATTTTATTAGTAAAATGATGACAGAACTTTACACTCAATAAATATAGAACTGGAACACGTTCATCCGAAACACTATGCACTTATAATTCGGCTATATTTATTTTTCGTGCACGAGACGTTCAATTTTTATTAAAGTTGCCGTCAACACATTGTAGCGCTGAAAGCATTCATGCAGCGACACAATACGGCGAATTTAAACATCACAAACTCACACACCCGCGCGTATTAATAACTAGAAAATGGAAAACACATAATAAACTGATTATTAGTTTTAAATCCGTATTCGAATTACAATTTATTCTACATACCAAAAGTAACATTGGATATCATAACTCAACACTACCACGCTCTCCACGGCAAAAGCTCGGACTAACTAACGAGCAAGGCTGGACGAAGTCAAATACGTATTCACCTGCATACGTAGCATCAGTAGTGAGGAGTAGAAAAAAAAAGAAAACATTGCTTGGTGGGTAGTTGGTCAGACTGAAGTCAGGGAATGAGAGGGGGGGAAGTGCGGTGAGACGTGAGCATCTTATACCTGTATAACCACGTGACTAGACCTAGCTCCCTCTATATCACTCCGACTGTCTAAACAGTAATAAAACAAAACATTATAGTCAGCTAGCGTGTAATCCAGTATAAAGTCTGTAAACAAAAGGAAATGCTCCCATTGTGCGGTACTGCTTTGCACTTTGTGTTTTTAATCTCAGCGTCATGTGTGTTAAATGCGAAAGAATTTTGTTTAGATTTTCCCATGATGTAAGTCTGAAAAATGTCGTACATTTTAAGTTCTTTCAAAACTTGAAGAAAAAAAAATTGTTGCTGCTTTATAAAGGTGTCTGTAATTTGTTGTGTGTTTCGTTATATGTCATTCCTTTGAACTTTTGAATGAAGTAAAACCAAATTTATCTTATAAAAAATTCTTCACGATCCCAAACACTAACCCAGTAGCAAAGCAATAGTCTCTGTGTATTCCCTTAGCTGTCAAATTCCCTGTCAGAATCGCTTACAAGAAATCGTCTAAAATAAGTTACAGTGTTAGTGGAGTTTATAATAGTGGTAATACATCTCATTTCTATTTATCGGGGAATCAGTTTGGATCTGGGATTTTAAAACGTCTATTCTGAAACATTGTCTTTTATTGGGAGTACCCTAAAATTGACCACTACCATTTATTTATAAATTCCACCACTTTATGTAAAATGAGCAATGTTCTTAAACGCTTTATCGTATCTCCATGGATAAAACATTTCAAAATGTTACGTTTCTTAAGTCAGACTCTGCTGATGTCTTAAAATATGTGTTCTTCCGTAGTAAATGATCCCAAGACGCGATTATATTGAGTTATTTTTCACAAGTTGGTAAGATAAAATATAGCATGACGTCACAGGCCAGAAAAAAGAAATATACCAAAATTTATCTTGTCTAGAATGATTATGTGGTACCGTCTTGCGTGCAATAGGCCTACGCCCCATTTTGTGTGACTCATATAGAAGATAAAAATGGAGGGGTTTGCTTTTGTATGGACAGGTTACATCAGATGAAAGTGTTACCACTACAGCTCCCCTAAAACATGTGATTTGGTATAACAGATAGGCACAGAACGGAGAATATAACGAAGCGTACATAAACTTCTTAAGTTATTCACTTTAAACACGGTTTTATATATCCACGCTACAGGTTTGCACGCTACGTCTGGATTGTACTTTCGTGTTCAAGCTTAATAAACCATCCCTGGTTTAAAAAAATACGTGGTATCTGAAAAATTATGCGGAAAAACTTCCCGTAGATTGAATGTCGATTTACATGTTAGTTTAAAGCTCACATTTATGGCAGTTTAGGTTTTTGTAAATCTAAATTTTAATCAACTACGAATATTTCGACACAAAATATGGGAGGAAATTTTTAGCTCTATGATTCGATGTAGTTTATGAGCCGATTTCAGCGAACACGTGTTGTTTGAGCCACGATATAAATGTTCTTCTGTAATATTTTCATTCCGAGCTACACAAAGCATCTTTAAGTGTTTATTTCCCAAGACAAAGAACCTCCCTCATCGGGTTTCAAACTCTGAACACTTTCTCTGAAATTTGGCCTTTCTAAAGTCTCTTTCTGCTTTAAGGGAATAAGCAAACCAAGTTTCGTATAAATCAGTACAACCGTAAGGGAACTGATAAGAACATGTAGAATGCATGTAATGTCTCTGCATATGGTGATACGGACTGCACATTTTCATTTTTTTAAAATTAACCAATTTTAAGTTAAACAAATTTCTACTAGATATAATGTAAACATGCTAATTTATTATCAATTATGAGGTAAATATTAATACATGCAGTCAGCCCATTCGGTACTCGAGCAGATTTATATTAAAATGGTACTTGTTTCAATTCGATTGATTTTCCTGGAATTGTTTTGGTTGTTCAGTGACCAAACCCTTCGGTCTGATCGACGATTACTTGAACATACTCCAATTATGCCTATGAATTTTGTTCAGTGATCACGATATGTTGTTATTTTAACAACTCGTCCCGAAAATGCTAATTTTAATCAGGTTACTTTCTTAAGTTTGTCTGAGTGTTTCAGTCATAACCTTATAACTCAGTTCACGCCTTCACACTTCATTAATTTACAATATATTTTCATATTATCCTCAAATATATACCTATGTATTTCAAGTAGCCTTTTCCTATAATTTTTCCAACTAAAATTTAGTACGTAGTTCTTGTCTCTCCCATGCGTGTTACATGCTCCACCAATCTTATTCTCCGTGATTAATCGTCCTTCAATGTTCCTTGACGTACTCATCACCTGCAACCTTATATTTATAATAATTTTTAAATATTGTGACGTGTTGCCTTGAGAGCAGCATAACAATGTCAATAAACAGTTTAGTTGTCTGTTTATTGACATTGTCGCGTCTGGCATTGTTGTAACCGTTTATAGACATTGTTGTATTTGGCATTGTTGTATTTGTTTATAACCATTGTTGCGTTAGACATTATTGTGTCTGGCATTGTTGTGTCTGTTTAATGACATTGTTGTATTCATTTATAATTGTTGCGTTTAGCATTGTTGCATAGACATTGTTGTATTTGTATAAAAGCCGATTAGTACACCGTTCCTGATTGACAGGCCACTTCTCCTATTGATAAGCGGGCCTAGCACACCTAATCGTTGCGCTGCCTTCTTTCCCACTTGGTTGACGTGCGCCGACCAAGTAAGCCCGGCGTCAAGGGTGACCCCCAGATACTGTGCTGTTTTGACCCATTGGATCGGCTGTCCGAGGAACTGCACTGCTCGGGGCTGTTGGATGTGTCTTCTCGCGGAAATGAAGAGAACCGCGGTGCTCTTCGAGACGTTGATAGCAATCCTCCA
>NW_019059821.1:35597-49130 GCF_000696155.1 Zootermopsis nevadensis
AAAAAACATAAGACACAACAAAACAATGAGACAGAACAAAACAATAAGACAAAAAAAACATAAGACACAACAAAACAATGAGACAGAACAAAACATAAGACACAACAAAACAACACACCACACTCAAAGATGACAAAACCATACACAATTAATTTCCACCTACTTACCGTTCAGGAAAGGGTGTATGGAAGTCCATTTCTACCAAAAGAATATAATCTTCTGGTGATAGTGTTGAGCAGTATGTCTGAAAAATGCATGGACTGGGTGAGGCAAGTAATAGTAATCTATATAATATAATATTTAATAAAGAACTGAGTAGAAGGTTTAAGGATCTTATGACTGTGAAGACGATGTCAGTATTATGCCACTCGGACTTGTAGGTAGACATTGGTGTTTTAAAGAAACAAATACTTTCCTCCAACTTCAGCCCTGAAGATGCAGACTATATATTTATGTAAAATTCTGGCAATATGACTCATAAGATGAACGTCAATAAAAACTGAGAAAGATAAGTATAAAGTAATGAATGCTGGATTCTATGATCTGGAGACGAACAGGGAATTGAAGCAACATAAGTGAAATTTGTATATGGATTGGAAGGAGTAACTTAAAGATACAGATGAAAGGGAGAGAATTTAAGGAATTTATTTTAGGTTAACAAAAGGACTAATGGCTTTAAAAAATACCAAGAGAAATGGAAGTCATGTTGACTGGGTGCCAGACCATAGATTAACAAGAAGAGTTTATAATGTGTCATTACGTAGATTTCATACTTCTCTAGACAGTCTTACCTGTGCTGCATTGAGAAAGAAAAGTTGTCTTGGGCTGAGGTTAATTCCAGGCAAGTGTGGATCAGGAGTGTCTTCTTCCTGAAGTAACTTCCATGTCTTGTAAGCAATCTGTAGCCCACTGATATCTGCCATGTTCTCATTCTGTGTCACATTCCAATCAAACTGAAAGAGTACAATTTATTATCATATGTAAGCAAATGAACAAATTTAAAAATATGTTTAGAAATAAAGAGTAAAAAGGAAGAATATATATATATATATATATATATAAAGACATTATAACATTATCTTTCCTTCTACGCCTGGTCTTTGAAATGGTATATTCTCTTCAAATTTCTGGCTAACGTTTTATATCTGGGCCTATTTTTTGTCTCTCCCAAACATTCTATGCCCAACTTTATTTTATCCTTGATTTTAGCACTCTAATAATGTTTATCGGAGTACAGATTATAAAACAGAACTGAATCATGCCACAGTGTTTATGTTCCATTATACAAATTGGAAGTTATTTTAAAATAAAATGTTTCCAAGTTGTCCTCCTACAATGGTTACTAGCTGGCTGCCTTACCTATGTTTTTTGAATGAAGCCATACCATTATGTTACCTTTACTCACTTGGACCTCTATGTTGGCACCCATGAAGTTGACTTTTTTCCAGAAGGTGGCTGCATACTGTCTTGCCACACAGTCCAGCCGTGCCTCTAGTCTCAGACGAGATTCAGGAGAGAACCATTCCCTCGGCTCCCCTTTGGCATCATAGCCGATTCCAATCAGATCAAACCCATGCAGCATTTCATGAGTAAAAATAAGGCCAATTGTAGCGTAGGGAATATAATGGGGAACGTCGGCTCGGAAGTACGGTTGAGTAAGAACGGCCAGAGGTATCACTGAAAAGAAGTATAATATGTGCCTGCATCTGCATTTGTGTTGGACTAGATACAAGTTGAGGACTTCACGACTAACTTTAGGTCCTGAAGGTAATGCTGTGCACGTGCCATACTGAGCCATATACCGTGAAGATGTATGGGGAGTGGCGATATAGTTCCATATATTTTTAACGTGGATAGTGGAAGTCAAAGACTCTGAAGTAGTGCAAATATTGCTACAATCTCACGTAAGTATGAAGTCAAGTAAGAACCCTGTTCATTGAAAGAGAAAGTTGTAGGGGACGTAATGGCAATATCACCATGTTACAGACTGCATAAATGGTCGTATAGAAACGAGAGACTTACCTATACTATTGAGTGTCAGTTCATAAAATGCATTGACAACAAAGGGATATGCCCACCTGAAACATTAGCAACACCAAATTTAGTATTCACAGATTGGATTATTATGAATTGTGGGAAGTCCAGTCATTACAAATAAGATTACTTACTTCTGATCAGTTGGCAGTTGGTCATGGAAGTTATGTGGCGTAGTTCTCAGCTGTCTGTACCTCCGGATTACATTGCCAAAGAAATCATCAGGATCAACGTGTACCTAAAGTTTATATTGAAGGACGTGCATTTTATTTTGTACACTGTAGTAAAACATAATTCTAGGTTATGATCTATGGCTGGATAGTTTATGGCTTATACTGTCATTAATTCTGACAGAACATAATGACCAACTCCTGTTTCACATCTTTGAGGTTATGGGTTCAGATCAGCTGTCCTGACTAAGGTCTTCCATGGTTTTCCAAAATCCCTTCAGGAAAGTTCTGGGATAGTACCTTAAATTAGGCCAAGGCTGCTTCCTCCCATACCCTTTCTGATTTATTATTCTGCAGTCATTTGACTTTATAATGTGAGGTATTGAGACCATTATTAAATAAACTATAAATAATTCACATCAACTCTGGCACTTTAAAAATTGACTTTTTGGCATGTCTAGATTAAAAGAACAAATTATGTCAACACCAAGAAATGTAGAGTACTATATATTATTTTAAATTATACCTGTAGGTAAGTGAGTGCGATGATGCAAGCACATGCAATTACATCCACCAGCAAAATTGGTGATTTAGTTTGAAAACATGTCATTTTATGCCAATTTTACAGAATAATTTGTTCAAAAGGCAATTTGTAAAGTTTCATACTGATGTAATTAATTTTATCTATGCTTTTATGAATAAAGTTCACAGGTTGGTACAATTCATAATATTTCTACATGAATATGTTAAATGTCAAGGCTTTCATACGCTACACACTTCATACTAAGAATTTAGCATGAAGATTTTTTAAAATTCTCTTTATAGTTGTACTCTTTACTCTGATTCTATTGGATATTTACAGCAGTTAACACAATGAGAAATTCAAATCTGAAATTAAAATTGAAACTAACATAAGGAATATTACTGTAATAATGTTTTCTCCATGGCACTTACAAGACCATAACTTGGCCATTACAGACTGATCTGCAAAAACAGGATGCACGACGTGGAGGCGAGACTGACTGTGAAGTTTTGACAGACTTCAAGTGACTATCTTATCCCTTAGTATTGATCTTGATTCTAATTTAACGTGATATAGTTTTACTAAAATGTAACTGTGAAGGTATGAAAATTACAGAAGGAAGCTGGAGAATTGTGCCACATGCAGAAGGCATGGCAACTCACATCCTGCAGGAGGCTGGCGACATACGTTTGGTTCCAGAGTTGTGGCCAAGTGAAGAACTGCCCACGCAGATTGGATAACTTATGCAGAGCTTCTTCACGTGTCAGCTCATCCAACCACGACAGACTCCTGATCCTTGTCTCCAAGGTTACCTTCAAGTGCCTGAACATCTGCGTCACCTGCCACGTCAAAATTTCATGCTGATTTTGACTATATTACTTAACGTTGTTAATTAATTAATGTTCAAATAACAAATGCTAAGGGCATTTATTAACAGCAGACATGAACCTTCCAGAAGCAGATGGTCTTAAGAAACCACTCTTGTAGAATTTGTTTGGAAGGATTACTTTGAAAAATCACAAAATACTTATGCCAAAATAATTAATACCCTGACCAAGGTTCCAAATATAGGTCACATGTGCGACAGTTATAGCTAAGTCAGTTACTTAATATTGTCCAGTAATTTGAGAAAATGATAATTAAACAGATTCCTTTTTGTTAAATAAAGATGTTTCCTGGTTTGAATCATGATTGATGATAATGATTCTGAGCGATACTTTTCACGATTTCTTAATTTCACGTAGGCAAATGCTGGAACGTTACACAACACGAACGACAACCGTGTGATTTGAAGCTCCATTAAAGTCAAGTCGTAGTTGATGATAATATAGCCCACCTGCTTACGAAGTTCTTCAAGGTACTGAAGTGAGAACTGTTGAACATAGAGGGCGCTCACTGCCTTTGTGAACACGCTTATTGTGACACGTGTACAGAACGCTGACCAGTCTGGCGTGGCCGTCGCGTTCACTAGCTCATGCAATATGTCTCGGGCGAACACAAGAAGGAGCGCATTATGAACCACTCTACAACAAACAAAATATTGTTTTATAAGCCTTGACACTAGATAAGAAATAAATGTAAATTTGTTAAGTTCTCAAACTAAAATAGTGGCACTTAATAATAAATAAATGAAACAGGGTAAGGTCTGATGAAGGCCAAAGTTATTGTGGACGGGCATCATGAAATTTATGAGCCGACCTCAAGAGTGTTTGGTGTCATTTTAGTGGCGTTTCTGAAACGTGCTCAAATACTTCATAAAATTGAATAAAAATTTACTTTGATATTATCCATCGTCTAGTAATAAAACGTAAAACGACGTTTCGGAGATGGGGCTCTATCTCCGTCTTCAGGTTCCTACTCAGTTGGGCCCACTAGATAGAGCTAATCCCTATCTCCGGACAAATTAAAAAGTGAATTCATAAACACGAATAAAGCCAGAAGACACAAACTCACAAAAGGTGGGAATAAATACACAATACTTCAATTAAAATCTTCAGAACAAAGGAATTTTACTATGTTTTAGTTTTCAGGAAATTTATGTTATCCGTAAACTTCTTAACAAATTAAAAAACAGAGAAGAAATATATGGATTTATACAACATTTGCAGATACCTGTTTTGAAAATGAGTGAGCATTTTCTGAAGACTCTCAAAATACTCTGGAGCTACCACATAAAACTTATCGCTGTCAGTAAAATTAGTAGCAAATATTTCATCCATAAGGGGCTTCCATTGGACCTGTAATGGAAACAGTAACTGTAGTGATTTAGAAAATCTTTGATATATTTATGAATAGCGTAGCGACTTAAACATACTCACAAACCCATATATTTCTTGAAGCTGCGAGAGGTTATACTTCTTGTAATCATCTCTTCTCTGGAATGAGTTGATGATGTCTTTCTCACGTGGAAATACCTGAAACGTATCGACTTCTTACTGTGAATTGCAATAAAATGAACATTTAAATCGTACGTATTCTACAACGAGTAAAAATCAATAAAGATCCAAATCCAATATCTTACTTTACTGAGCATTGATGCAAATAGTAAGATACTTTGTGCTTCTTTGATTCGCATATCTAGAGGCATGTTGCTTGGTAAAAATCTGTGGAGCAGCTTCTCCAGACTTAACAACCTCTTTTCTTCAGCACTGTCCTGGAAAGACAGCGAAATTAATTAAATATTTAAAGCACTGTAGTAACTTTACGTACCACCCACTTTAATATTCAGTAATTCTTCAATCCATCATTTATATTTATATAACTTTTATCTGAGAACAAACAGTGAATTTCTTTCCTTAAAAATCTTAAGTAACAGCTGGTTTTTGCCAGTATTCTTGTGATTTCTTTGAAATGAATTTTTAAATATTATTTAGACGAACTTAATGCTTTCAAGGATCAAGTTGAAATGTACAACCGGTAGATCTCACCTTAATATATGTGTAAGCTCTGCTTTCCTTGTTCTGACTGCGTTTTATCCTCGAACTGCTCGTCCTTACTGTTCTGTGAACGCTTAAAATACCGTTCGGCACCTAAATAACAAAAATATATTGTTCAAACAATCAAATGAAGTTATTTTTATTTATTTAGTGTTCTGTCTGACGACAGGTCCATATGAACAGGATCCTTCCATCCTTTTCTCGGACTGGGACCTGTTCATATACGTTCTTGGCAGATGATCCAGAAGTGGTTTGCCACTGCCTTCTTCTGTGTGTGAATGGAGTAATTATTGGGATGCCCCGGAGGAAAACTCCGGGTTGCCTAGACCACGGCCTGGCCCAACACAAGTTATAAATTCGAACCCGACACCCCAGGATTACAAGGCCAGCGTTCTAACCGCTAGACCACCGTGGCGGTCAAATGAAATTAAACATTTATAATTGCCTAAACGTAATACTTATATAGTTTCTATTATAGGGTACATGTGCATTTTTACTTAAAATTAATAAGAATGCTGCATAATTCAGTGGGAAATAGAATTATATTTCTCTGCAAGGCACAATGTTAGGCCTACCTCTGGGTAGGGTCCATGTAGCAGCCTGGTGGTGTGTCCATAGCGACGTGGTAAGTCCAGAAAAACAGCAAGGAATGTGCGATTGTGCACGTCTCGCTCCAGATAGACGTCAAATAGAGGTGCTCCATTTACAAGGAGAAGACGAGTCAATAGTGGCGTCAGGTCTGGTGGCTGAGGGGTCCCAGGCATTAGGTATCCACCCAGGTCATTCAGAAGAGCAAACACTGCAAAATGCCTCCTTATTTGTTAAAATTGAAAAAGCCGTTTAAAATAGAAAAGTAAGAATTATTTGAAAATGGTAAATTCTTTGTTTCTTTCCAGTGGACAACCAACATAAATTTTCAAGACTAAATTTTTAGTAGTTCACTCACAATTCATATTCAATCTGGAAAGAACGTACCAAAAAATATATTAATTATTGTCTAGTTATAAACGTGTTAAATTATTCAACAGCAACGTGTCTGAACATGCCTATGCCATCTTCGACTAAAAATATATGTTTAGATGAGAAAACTTGTTTTATCTGTGTTTATTTTAAACTGCTTTTATCTAACGAATTTTTAACTAGAAATTCAAAGCATTATATAAACTTTCCAGTAAACATTCCATAAATACTTTGCCGACAGAGATCAAAAGTATAATTTAGAACACAAAATTCAATATAATTTATCGTTATCAAAATTAAATAAAAATGTTTCTATGAAGTTTCTTATACCGTGTCAACATGGACACATACGTGATACATGTTTTCATACAACATTCTGAAGCACTACATTCTTGCCTAATAAAATCGTGTAGTTTCTGACTTATAAATAAATAGAACAGTAACTCACTTGGGGCTGTCGACGTCCTCTTGTCTCTCATCTTCAAACAGCTGTTGTAGAAGAGCCCCAATTTCTGGAAAGGCCCAGAACTAGACGACAGGGTCAGAAGTTCTGCAAGAAGAAACTAATTGTTGGTATTCTGTGAGGACTCTGGTCAAACACTGTAAAGGACAGAACACGCTTCATTGTTAAATAATACTGCATTTATATCAGAGATTATAAATGGGTATTGTTTTATTCTCAGATTAACTACTGTTATTTGTCCTGGCCTCAAACACAAACATTTTAGAAACTGATTCAGTCTCCGTGAACAGATAGCACGGGAGAGAGTTTCCTACTCAGAAGGACCTGGTGGTTGAGACTGGCTGTATCCAATACGCCCCATCTGATTGAGAAACGTCATTCTTGATAATGGAGACAAAGAGTTTCCGAAACATCAGATTTTATAAAAACTTATGACAATGGACATTGCAAATAAATAATAATCATGTTTATAAAAAAAATTCTTTCTGATTTAGCAAACTAGGAAAGCTCAGGATAATAGCTAACTATGTTACGAACCCTAAGGTTAATTACCACGTTCACAAGAACCTGCTTCTGCACCCTGTTCAAATCCATGTAAATCCGTTCCACATCAAAATACCTTAATTCCTCAAGATCCATCTTAATAATGCACTCTCATTTTCTCCTGTGTGGTCATCTATTCTGGCTTTCTAATCCGAATAATATTTGTTAAAGAGTATAAATTATTAAACTCGTCATATATCATTATGCAGTTTTCTCCGACCACTTGTCACTTAATCCCAAGTCCAAATATTCTCCTCTTCTCAAATATATTCAGTCTCCGATCCTCCTTTATTGTGAGTGACCAAGTTCCACAACCATACAAAACAACAGGCAAAAGTACAGCTTTACATTTTTAAATTATTTTTTAGACATAAGCCAGGAAGACGAAAGACCATCCTAACGCAAAATAATTATACTAACTCAGCTTGAAAAAAACTATTTCTTAAATAGTATTCATAAAATCGTAATAAAAATTACCACAAATTTAATCTGTAAAGATCTTTGTCTATATTGAAGGGGTGTGATAAAATTAATGCCAACTCAGCAGCCAACGTAGCAAATTGCCTCGAATATTAAAAAAACTACACAAAACACTCACGCTGTATCTGTTGATCCACTTGTTTCTGGATAGTATTAAAACTCAGTTCTGGTTTTTGACCGTAGTGATGGGACAAATTCTTACGGCCCTCATCTGTTCCTGGAGACCATCCACCACACGCGAACTTGTAGAAGTCACGACATGGATCGTACCTCCAGTTCATAGAAGCAAGAATCCGACTTGCGGCCCTCCGACATTCTTCTGTCTTACACACGTAATCGTCCATCGGTTCTTCACCACACATATCACCCTGTATAATATACAAACCAGGTCTAACATAAACTTACCCGTTTAGAGCTGTGTTTACGTAATCTTATTAATTTTAACTTTGCGTTGGCACATTTAGTTTATAACCTAATTACTGGGCCGTAAACTAATTTCAATAATGATGGTTGGTTTCATTGTGTTTATGATCTGTCGTTCGTAAACGAGTACTGCAGGCGGGACTCATCTACACCCTTAAGTTACAGCCTCTTTCTCTATTTTACGACCTTTCGCTATTTAAAGTTGTAGGTCTAATAAAGAGACTGTAGAACTTTTATCGTTTTACGAAATCTCTCCTCGCTAAGACCCTGTCGAGATTAATATGATGGTCCTCATGATTTACGCTATTATAAATATCTTCATATTCTAAAGCTGTAGGAGTCCAGACGTGAAGTTTGTTTGTCTAACACTTTGAAGCCAACTGGTTTCTATCAGTTCTTTTTGCAGTGTAATCGAAAAATCACGCAAACACATTTATGGCACATGTTCCATTTGTCAAAATATAAATTCTACTGAAATTTTAAAACAAAAAAAAAACAATTATATATGAAGCGTTGGAAATGTCAACCATGTTCAGCGATGCATACATTTCACGTTTTTACTCAGGTTTCACGCAAACCGGTAATGCGTTTCTGCAGTAAAGTTTGGAATACACAGTTCAATATTGGAGCATGAAGATTGGGAAATATATCCCTAAGCTCATTCTGGCAAGTTAAGGGTAAATGAATTTAGGGGTAGCTTTCGATTCCAAAAAAATCCTTATACTTGTGAAAAAGATGTCCTTGTAAATACTTACAGGTCTTATAAACCTTTATTGCTCGAAAGCTTACAATAGTCCTGGTAATTAGATACGTATCATTGAATACTACAGAAAATTATCATCATCATCATCTCTGAACCCAACATCTTCACCGAGACTCGAACACGGAACAATATTTAACTTTCTCACCCTAGTTCCTGTAACCACCTCGTTGGAACAAATAGTTTTGTTCTTTGTGGCGTTCATCTGTCATACCACAGAAACCACTCTGCCCGAAACACGAACTCAGGACAATGTTTCAGCGTTTTGACATTTCTAAAATATTTTCCTGACCTCAAGGAATAAGCAATCGAAGTTTTATGCAAATTGATTTATCCGTTCTCGAGCTGTAAGCGAAAATACAAGCACACAATTTCAATTTTATTTAAAATAGTGTAAAAGATGTTCCTCTTTCAAAGAATGCCCGAATTGATTCTGATACATATCAAGCTTGCAATATTTCTCGCAGACAGTCCCCACATCGTCAATATTCCGAAAACCTCAATCGACTTCCTGGAGCAGACCAGTTCATGCACATTGTCAAGGATTGCGTGTCTGGTTAACATAAATCATTCATACTTATGGGAAATCTATGGTTGACCAAATCTGACGCATTTGAATTTCAAAATTCTAAATCTCACATTTAGTAATGAACATTTTACTACGTTAGAATTTAATTTTACTAAGGAACACGTATCTTGCGGTAAGAATTATTGAATATACAGTGAACATACGGCATTTCAGGTTACGTAACAGCTCGTTTGCAGTCATTTTGTTCCTTCAAATTGTCCGTAATCGCTGTATAAATCAAGAACGAAGAACTTTATTGTTTGAATACCCGTATACATTGTGTTAATCTCTCTGAGTCATTTTGAGGTTAATGCTAATGACAGTTATGTCATTACCCTATTGTATCCCAAATTTCGTACCTTTTAATGGATTACTTAACGACCCATTTCAGTATCTCAGACTACGTAACGTTAAATGAGGTGACTTTAAATTGGAAAAATACAGAAACAAAGCGGCCGTGGCCTGATTTTACTGGAGGGACAGAAGAAAATCATTAAAAACTTTAGTCAGGACGGCCGAGATTTCAATTTGGAACCTCTAAAAAACCAAGGAGAAGTCTAACCACTCAACCACGACGTCAAACTTCGGCCCACGATGTGCCTTCGTCAAGGGTAAAGCCACTTTAAAAATCACAGAAAAATAATTATTTATTATCTGAAATGAGAGATACGACACAAATTATGTGAACGATTATATCCTTTCTATTCTATTAAATGTAACTATAGCTTGCTGGAAAACCAACTATATACCTGAATATGTCAGCCATATTTACATCTATAAGAGAGGGAAATAAAATTTAAGATTTTCTAAATTAAAAATGTTTTTATTTTGGGTTGTTGCGGCCTACAGAATTTTAGTTGCGTGATAATGTTTCGGGGGAATATAGTGCATCCTTCTTCAGCACCGGAAGTTATAACATACCTCGTGTGGAGTTGATAGATGATTATGAATCGATGGTCAGATGATAATTTAAATTGTATTTGACGTCATGCTTATTTCAGGACACAATGTCTTTTGTTCTGTATTTTGAAGTATCTTTGTCCAAAGAGTCAAACTAAAGAAATCACGACAATCGCACTGAAAATGAAGTTAGTTGTATAATTCACCTACCTGGTGATGACAGCCTCTCGGCCGATCGCCTTCACGTGTTGGAATGCTGCTGATAAGGAAGAGAACTGGAGACGCCACCAGCAGAGACATGACAATTAGAGTTGCGACTGTCAGCGACGCCTTGTGGACGCTGTTGTTCCTCCTGAGCCAATAACAGGGAACACAGCACAGCCAGCTGCCATGATCCGGAGATGGCTGGACCTGCACATGTTGATGGCGATGGTCAGACTCGATGTCCACTCCACTCGTGGAGGCTGCAGGACGAGAGGGGTTACCGGAAACTGCCACAGCCGATGTTGGTCCGTGGCTATCCTCCATGACTCTGTCTCAACAGAGTTGCTTTACTCGCATTGATCCAGCGGCATGTTCCATTACTGAGCATGCGCGTTGATAGTCTTTTGTTCTACGGATGAAAGCCACGGATATATAAAGCTAGTGATTATTTAAAATGATAAAAGAGTTTGAACGTTGTGAAACGAAAAGTTGCCACAACATGAAGACGTAAGATAAGAGATAAAACTCCATGTATTCTTAACCTCTGCACTAGACAGAGGACAATGGTCGTCTTGAGGTTCCGGCCGATTTAGCGCCTTGGGAAGATCTTATGTGTTTCCAGTGGATAGGAGGCTGGAGAAAAGTCCCCATCCCTAATCAAATGAGAGTCGAACCTCGGTCATCCGCCTACAACCCATAACTTAACTGACCGTGCTATTCCGAATATAGTTTGTCTCGTGCAGGGTAATTTAACTTTCATAATGAGAAGTTAACTAAAAACATGGGACAAAGTTTCTCAATGACTGATTCAAAATTCAAAACTGTTTAACGTAGGTATAAGAACCTCAGGAAATACACCACTTTGAGAGACCTAGGGGTAGATGGAATGATACTAAAATGTATATATATATATATGGTGGTGTGGACTGCATTTAATCTTGTGGCTCAGTATTAGACCGATTAGAGGACTCTTCTGACCGTGTTTGTAAACTTTTGTGTTCCATAAAAGTCAGGGCATTTGTGGAAGTTCGAAGTCACTTGTCTGTTAAAAGCAGGAGAGTTTGCTATTTCATTGTGGATATATCAAAGTAACGGTTTCATAATAAACACAGCTGCATAGAGAAAATACATATGTTTTCTAGATAATACCAGTTGTCCTCTTAAAATTAAAGATAAACAATTCACATTCTGTACACTACTAATTGTTTGTGTAGCCCTAGTCGAAGCTGTGAACAGACAATGCTGCCCGTGTTAGTGAAAAGTTTCCCGACCCCTGGTTTACACGATACAAATTGTGTCCCATTCAACACTGAGGATAGTCTACTATGAATCAAGACACATTTGTTATTGAAATAGTTATGTAATAAAAGTTCACAATTTATTAATAAAAGAGCCATTCTTGAGAAGATGATAGTGGCCTAATTAGGCAAAAAGTATCACGACGTTTATGGAATCCTATAATCTATTATCGTATGCACAAGTCAGCCATTAGCTCCTGCTCTGAGTTAGACGAATAGAGTCCATGCCTTGAAGTAACATTTATTTTAAATCTATTATAATAGGATTATTATAGTCATATGTATTGCTTAGGTGCAATTAGGTAGTCTATTTCGTTTAAGATGTTCAAATAAAACTGTGTACTCACCTTTAATTTCCAAAAATGTCTAGTGACTTAGAAATAAACTTCTCCAGACTAACTTACTCTTGGTTGCTAAAAATCAAATACGTACAGTGCCATCTACTTTGATAATCCACAACTCTGCATTTCGAACGCAGAAAATATTTACGATTTCGATATGATTCTCCTAATAAAAATTTATTATTTCCGTAGACAAAACGGACCAGCTGGTCTTTTAAAAGAGACGTATTTTGATCTCTTTGTAGTACGGACTGAATTTTAAAATACACTTAAATGAGGAAGACGACTGTCTTTTGGGATTGTGCTCTGTGTAGTCTGGTAGAAGTTTATTAACGTACCAGAGGTCTTTTATTTCTACATCTACATCTTTATATACAATTCAGAAGACAGCCATCTTATGACTCACTGTCGTGAATACCTCAAATTCTACTCACTTAGATGTGGTTCATCTTCAAAGGGTTAAGTCAGTGACTTGGTGTCAAATGTGTTTCGACGTCTTACTCCTTGGACGTCCGGTTCTTCATGTCAAAAATAGCCAACGACTTTTCTCCTAGCATGCCTGACCTAACCTAACCTAACCTAACCTAAGCTAACCTAACCTAAGCTAACCTAACCTAACCTAACGTAACCTAAGCTAACGTAACGTAACCTAACCTAACCTAACCTAAGCTAACGTAACCTAACCTAACCTAAGCTAACGTAACGTAACCTAACCTAACCTAACCTAACCTAACCTAAGCTAACGTAACCTAACCTAACCTAACCTAAACTAACCTAAGCTAAGCTAAGCTAACCTAACCTAAACTAACCTAAACTAAACTAACCTAACCTAAACTAATCTAACCTAAACTAAACTAACCTAACCTAAACTAACCTAACCTAAACTAAACTAACCTAACCTAACCTAACCTAAACTAAGCTAAGCTAACC
>NW_019059821.1:49176-82203 GCF_000696155.1 Zootermopsis nevadensis
TAACCTAACCTAACCTAACCTAACCTAACCTAAGCTAACGTAACCTAACCTAACCTAACCTAACCTAACCTAAGCTAACGTAACCTAACCTAACCTAAGCTAACCTAACCTAACCTAACCTAACCCGTATCGCTTTATCCATCGTAATTCTACTTGCGGACAAGAGTGGATTATCAATCTATATATAATTGAAGTAATACGAATTAAGAACTGTAATAAGAGAAAATATATTGTCGTGGTATTGGAAGACTTCAGTAAAGTGCAGTTTCTTTACTGAATAAGATCTGAGGTTTCTGTGTTGGCGTCTTTCTAAGATTGTGTTCCACAAACAACCATCGGTCCAATTTTGTTTTTGAATATTACCCAATTGAACGGAACTTGCGTCATCAGAATTATCGATTGCTTGCTTCTCGTAAACCCGAATAACTCAAAGTGTAGGAGAAGTAACGGCAGGACCTGGGAATGCTTAGTTATTGGAAAATTCCTAGTTTTTAAGGTATGGAGTAACGTGTACCTTGACAAATAGAGTGGTAAGTCCATTTCACACACACACGAAGTGTTTTGAATGAGAATAATATAGCCGGCTTGTACTAAATAATATAACAAGACGGTAGTTAGTGTATAGTTGTCGGAAAACAAGTAAGCTAACCCAGTTCATAACACAGATTATCTTCATGACGAGCGATATTTTAAATGGGAAACGAAACCACGGGGTTTTATACAGGCGGTTAGTATTACAGTATATTTATTTGCATTTTAACTTTAATTTACGAATGTAAACTCTACATCGTTATGCATTGAAATACCACAAAATAGTTTCTGTCGTATGGAATATTTTACCATCTTTTAGTAGTATTACCATGTTCGCAATGGCCCACCAGTGGTTTGTATCTTTAGCAAAATCAATCTTATCCATTCATTACAAGCTGTTACTTTTAAATCCATTTTAGTGTCACATTTTTATATCCCAAGTTATCTCTGTCTTTGAAGTTTCCATACTGCAGTTGTGCGTATATTTATCATCTCCACCGTGCGTAGTACAAAGCTCCGTCCATCTCACCCTTCTTGATTTTACCACCTTAAAAAATATTTTGTTTAGAAGATAAATTATGAAGTACCTTGTTATGAAATAGTTTCCACCTCAGTTGCTTTATCTCTCTTAGATCCAAATTACTGATCGATTCTATGGTATAATGCATTAACAAATAAAATACTGAAATAGCGTTAGATGGTCGTCCAGATAATCAAATAGTTAAACAAGAGTCCACATAACAGAATGAAATTAATACTAAAATGAAGAAAAAAGGAAATAATAATGGCAGACACACGCGAGTTCAAGTCTATGCGATGCGGAGTAGGGAAACGGTTGTGAGATTTGCAGTCTGTAAACAAGCGTAAATAAACTGAAATGACAATAAACTAACATATTTCATTAAGATATTGTGGCTTGAAGCCCTTGAAACATCGTTGCTTCATTTTAATACAGAGAATGGTGGATTTAGTTCAGAGGAAAAACATTTGTAACCATTACTGCAAACATAAAATTTACATAAAGATTTTCTACATCTAAGAATTCATTTTAGTCAACTTAAATTATAAGTTCTGCAGTATTAGAAAAGTTTCTGGTGTGAATGTGTTACTGTTTCATTATTCATATTGTGTAAAATAATTACACGAAATTTCACTTTAATTTTTAGATTTTATATAGGAATGTTGCAATTTTAAATTTAGCTTCAAACATTTTGAACTATAGAAGAGTAGCCATTTTAAACCTTTTAAAGCATGGTGGTAACTATATGTATAACTTGGTCTAAACACTGAGTTTATTTGTGGGTTTTGTGTGATTTTTAGATTACGAAGCTATTATTTCCTTAGACAGTATTAATTACCAGAACTTTCTAATGGAAAAGGATTGTGTTTTCTCTGAGGTACAACCTAAGTTTTAAATATTATTTAGATTAATGACTCTCTCTCTCTCACTGTCTGTTATTCAATGAGTGAAAGTAAATACTGAACGTTATCATTTTCATAATAAGAGAAGTTGGAGAGTAAAGTAAGGAAGTTTTTACAATAAAATAAGTTTTTTTAAAAGAGGTCTTTCAAAAGGTTTGAAAATTTTGTTTTAAAATTAATTCATTGCCCTATTCCACAACGCATTGTTCCATTTTACATTAACCTGACATTTTTAATAGAATATTTTAATTTATTTACAAGTTCTTATTACATTACCTATACCACGTAGGCTATAGTGTAGCTTACGTTATATCCATTATGAATGTACCGTACTTTTTGTCACATTTAATCTGGATACACCCATAATGGTCAAATTGGGTGAGAAAGGTAAAGGGTTAATGATACTTCTTCCATAATCTATGAACTTACAAACAAAATTATTTCTTCATGATCAAATGTATTCCACATATTCAATTACGTAGGTTATACTTGGACTAACAGATGACATAATTCTAACAAACTCCTTGTATGCTTTGAATTTAAAACTAGAGTTATATCGAAGGAATATCTATTTTTAATAGAAAGCATTAACTACAACAAATATTGTCCTTCTATATGCTTTGCAGTTATCATTTCTATTTATATGTAATATATACTAAATTTTTTTTCTTCAAAATAATTATGTTTATTCTCGTAAGCAGATTTTCCTGTTTCAGTATTCTCACTCCTGAGTAAATTTACAAAACAAAAGTTCTAATACTTAAAGTCTAGTTCCTGAAATTTACTTAATTTTTCAGGACTACCACAATAATTTAAAACTGTCTCATGAACAATACACTATAGTCTGAGTAAATTCTGTGGTACTAATATGGTTTGAGAAGAAAAATAAGGTAACTAGATAAATACAGGTATGTGAATATATGTCCAAATAATAATAATTATCCGTGGCGTAAGAGCCCTCTGAGAGCCAAAGCCGACTAGCTTGACTGCTGGCCTCACGTTCACATGCCTAAGCAGAGGTGAACGATCATCCAACCAGATATTGGGTGACGTGTGGTCAGCACGACGAACCCCCAGCCATTGCTAGTTTTCCTGACCGGATTACGTTACTTATTGTAGCTCCCCAATTTCCTCACGATGCTGGGTTGGCACCAGTCCCATATACCGGTCGAAAGCTCATGAGAAAATTTCTTCTCCCCCGAGACTCGAACCAGCGCGCATTCCGTATCGCCGGTCGGAAGCATGATGCCTCAGACCGCGCGGCTACGACGCGGGACACATATGTCCAAATAATGTAACAAATACAATATTGTGTTTTTAATAAAAGTATGATCGGGTGACAGAATTATCAAAAGCTTTCCATAATGCTTTATAAATATTACTTTCGAAACTTGGTTTTTCGTTACCAACTAGATCATTGATTACTCTACAGATTAGATGATTTTATAATCCTGTATTTACGAAGAACCTTGTCCGGAGAACTTGTATAATGCACCTAGTGCAAATGAGATCCAAAGTTGTCCAAATAATTTACTCATCCTATAATTTCACTGTTTTAGTCATCTATTATATAGTAAAACTGGAGCCTACATGTGTTAAGGTACAGTGAAACACACTTTTACGTAATTTCTAACATAAGATGGTGAGGTACAAGATGAACGGTAATATGTGTTTCTACTTAAGTGAAATTGCAGTAATACGAACAAATACCAAACTCGTGGACTTGGAATGTAGAACAAATGTTGTTGTTGTTGTTGTTGTTATTGTCCTGCATTTTATAAAACCCAGGTCACATAAAACAGATCGAAGAAATATAAAAATAACCAGAAGTATCTCAAATATAAAGCAAACAGTTTATGAAAAATATATATGTTACATGGTCCTTTATTTTATACTTGTTTATACTTCAACCTCCCCAATAAAGCTACATTTAATTTTCATACAAATTATTGAATATAGAGAGATCATTTCTAATCTTCTGAAATAGATAAATAGAAGTATATGAAATGGTACTGACTGATAAGAACTAGCATGTTAAGGGCTTACGATTAAAAAAGAAAACCACATCACTGAAGGAAAGGTCTACATTTTGGGAATTCAAAGCATTTCGTGGATTAGAAAATATTTTTTTTCTATTTTCTAAACTTGATCGATATTCCACAATCCTACAGACGTTCCAATAAATTCTAGATCACATATGCGGTACATAGTCAAAGACTTCGTAATCTAATAAAGTTACGATAGCTGTAACAGAATAACGGAACGAGTCACAAAGTGAAAGTTACTGTAAAGGTAAGTATACATATAATAAAATAAACCCTTTCTCTGTTATGTATTTTAACCTAGAATTTTTTTAAAATAATACAAAAACAAAAATAGGACCTAATATTACTGTTCTTAAAAAAATAATTTCACTACCAAACAATTTACGTACAGAATAACACTAAACATGCCGACAGGCAAGTGTTTCTTGCACTGGATTTTCTGTTTACTACCACAGCTTATAAATAACAAGTACAGTACAGATTTTACAAATTTCTAGGGAATTACACTTCACTAATATCCATTTTTTTGTCCTAATAAATACCTTAATACATATAGTAGTTAAGAAACAAAATAGAAAAATCAGAATTTCAATCAAAGTTTATATATATCAGTGACATTTCTCTTACGTTCTCTTCGGAAAAATCGATAAGCTAATCTCTACAGTCCAATCAAAGATGGTAGAGCAACTATAAAATGTCATCAACCCTGTACACCGCTTATACCACAATTGTCTTAGAAAATATAAAGAAAACTTTGAATTATATAAGAAGTTGCGTGTAAAGTTATAGATTCTTTCTGACAGAGAATTTAAATAATGGAAAGAGTAACGTCATGTCTGCAGGTATTGAATTTCAGGTGAAAAACAACTGCGTTGGATTGGTATGAGTAGCATCAGAATTGTGTCATTATATGGTGCACATAATCTACGTCGAATATTTCCAACATAATTTTTTTTAAATTTAAATTGTGCACTCGAAATTAAAGTGAGTTTCTTAAGCAATATTCCGACCAGCGGAATTTGTTTAGTCTAGAGTGCATTATGGAATTAAAGTTCTCTTTTATGTTTAGTGCCAGAACCAATATATCCGTCAATGAATGGGCTTTTAATAATTTAATAATATACGCACGTAAAGAATAAATTACGTTACCTATGATATGATATCACAAGAAATTAACTTTTTTTTAAATAATTATTCTGTGCTTTAAATCTTTAAATCAAAACACATTATTTAAGAAACTTTAAATTTAAACTACAAAATGAAGAAATTCTTCAACATGACTATACTAATAAACACCTCCTTTTAATGTCAAATATAATTAATCATAAAATTATTTGAGATGTAATTGATCCCTTCGTGATGCATACAATCTTTGATTTAAGACAAATAATTTACTTTAGTTATATACGTGAATATATATATATGTATCTGCAGGATATGTAACTAGAAACAATACAACATAAATAACTACTTTTCTTTACCGCTGTTTACTTTAAGCTGCCAATTTAAATTGGACTTTAAATATTACGAGGGATAAGATATTTATAGGCAAATGATTTTCTCTATAACTCATAAAATAGAATTATTATTTTTTCATAAAGCAAAAAAAATTAAGCAGTAGTTGCGAAACTTACAAATTACTTATCCGCATCTAAAATTTTAAATGTTCATCAGATTGTTTGCTGTGCCTACGATTATATTCGACACTTCTGAATTATATTTTTCTTTATTTATGTAATGCAAGTAAAAACAGATATATCATATGTTTAGAACAAAACGATCCTTCAAAATCTAGAGGTAAAAATATCCTCGATTGGACAAGCATAGATAGATTTCAGTACAATCTTACGTGTCATATAGCATTACAAACTAATTTAAAAAAAAATATTTAAGGTTATCAGAGACATTAATAATTCTTCTCAATATTGATACCACATTAATTGTTACAATATTATCATATCCTGCTAGCAGGAAGATAAATTCTCAGTCGATAAAATGTATGCAAGCTATTTGTTTTTGTGAGCTGCGTGTGCTAGATTCGTGAACTACGTATTACCTTGCGTGGACACGTCTGAGTTCTGATGTTATCGTAAATATATGCTTACTCAGGTAACATACAATTAAATATTATGGTTAATCAGCTTCTTAAACTTTGATCAGATATGTTTGTCGATGAACTTATTCGGTTTTACGAAAACACGCGAATATAGTTCAACTGTTGTTATCAATTATGAGACTAATTTACGTAATTCACTGCAAATAATTTTCTTCGGGTATGTTTTTAAATTTATAAATCGCCTATTAGACTTCTATACAGAAATTTATAGAATATTCTGAGACTCAAGATTATATTCCACAAATTACAATCTATTGTTTCTATTAAATTAGAAGTCAAAGCACGGGAGATACAAATGGGTCTGTAACGGTAATCACTAATTCGTATGTGCAATCTCAAAACTACGTAACTAAACAATAAATATAATATATGAATTAGTGAATGAAAGTGTTGGTTTCGTGAAGATAAAAACGCCGTCAGGCAGCAGATGAGTCCGAGATGCACGTCATTCTAATTTCAATCTTGTGAGTACTTACGAAAATTATGTCATTGTTTCCTATTTATGTTAAATATTACTTATCCAAATTAATCAGTATTAACAGTAAATGAATAATGAAAAATTCTCGACATGTTTTTAAATATGCATTGTAAATACTATACGGCAAGTAATATTATTTTATTAATTAGAGAGAAATTCTGTAACGGATCTATATCAATTGCTTCCTTATATTATGAATAAATCATTTGTAATATTTTATTATTTTTTAAGTAATAGGTTTTGAAAAATTATTTTTTTTAGTTTATATTTATTTAACGACAGACACAATCCTCTTCATACCTTATGGAACCAGAAGTATTTTATATTTTCTTCACACGCTTTTATATTATAATCATAAAATTCTTACGTTAAAATATTAACTATTCTGCGAATAATTATAGTGAAATATGCCATTATTAATTGTGCTGAATGCAAAGAACTGTAGTCGCACTATTTGGTGGTTGTAATGGCTGCAGAGCCATTGAATCGTAAGTTTAATTTCCACTGCAATAATTTGAATACGATATTATAGATTTTTGGAAGTCCACGTAAAGTACGTCATATGTGAAGGGTTTCTTGAAGTCAAATTTGGATATCGCTCAAAAAGAGAAATAATTATATTTATGTGCTCTAGGCAACATGCTTTACGTAATAAAATATGAATTTAAAAGATAATGTAATTTACTACAGAATGTATTCATGTTACCTGTTACGTGAGTTTTGATATATTATTTTACAACTTTGCACTTATAGTAAAGATTCTCTTGAAAAATTATTTACGCATTTAACGAATAGATTAAAACAATTAAAAAAATAAAAATAATTTTAATCTTGTAAAAACTAAAGGTATAATCGTAAAATATAATAATATAGGGGATGTCCCAAAAAAAAGTACATGGTTACTAACTTATTTAATGGGACTTTACGAATTGCGTTATGAAGTAGAGTGGGAGGATGGAATTGGATTCGCGTGGCTTGGATTATGATAGGGACCAGTGGCGGGTAACGAACAAGGTAATGAAATTTTGAATTTAAGTGTCACGTGTAGTTTGAACGTCTGATTACCTATAGATATTCTAAGCCCTTTGTTATTTGAACCGAACTTCATAAAAGTACATAGAGTACCTCAGGTACATCTTGCACCATAAAAAAAGAAACTGCCTTATTTTAAGGTTATGTCATCATTCACATTTTGATCTTACCTCCTGTGTCAAGAGAGACTTAAAACGTTCTCACGCAGCGCATTTTATAATAATTAAAACAAATCTGCTCAATTTCGTCATTCTTTTTATTCCTCTGCCTTTGAATCCGAGTTCTGTTGCAGTTAACATTGCAAGTGAATTTTCTCTTAAATTTTACAATGCGGAAATTAATTTACGATATAATTTCGAACAATTATGCTTTTGAATGCAAGATTAGTAAGTCAAAACTCTACTGCCTCCGCCCAAATTTTTATTACCAACACGCACTTTAACGTTGTGCAATTTTCGAAGTGCCTAGCGTGGAAATTATTTAATTTATTAAAATACTAAATATTTTATTCTGTTCCCTTTTTTAGCAGGACAGAGTCAAATTACTTTACTACGACGTCTAAAGCACAAACTAAAATATGATTTTTATTAATTCTGAATATTACGTTAATAATTTTGTATATAGGGTGGGTGGTAAGTAAGTACATTGAGGAATGGTTATAACCTCTATATTTCCAATGCAAAGCGATTATTTAATGCCTACTTACTTCCCACCCACCCTGTATATTAGCATCTTCATCGATTCTACACGCGACTAATAGAGATATAAAAATGCTTTTAAGACTGATGAAACCCCCTGTACTGTCCTTGTCAAAGTACGTTTTTGAGAATAATTAATCTTACGCTGTTTCTGAGAGCTGGTAGAACAATTTGCAAATAGAGGGGCTTTAATGAACGTAAATAATGTGACGTACGGCACTGAAGTTATGGAACTGAAAGAGGGAGATCGAGATCTGTCAAGCAAATGAAGAAGAAACAACAGAATATTAAATGAGGGCGTGTAGTGGCTTTGGATGGGGAGAGAAGCTGAAGAGATGAGATTAATTTTACATTTTATTTCTTTCTTCGTGCGCTTTCTTGACAATGGCCAATTTGGAGTGTGGATCTGACACGGGAAGGCCGCTGTATGGTGGATCCCGGGTCCCGTGCAACATCAGTGTCCATTCCTTGATGAATCCTGATTGTGGAGACTGCGAGTTAAAGCTTACCTGAAATTTAAAGAAATTATTTCGCAATATTTTTTACAAATCCTGGCAGATGTTTGTACATTTACGCATCACCTTTCGTCTTTATGTTACAGATGCTTACACATCTCCATGGATAACCTGTTAAAATCAATCTATCTCTGTCTGTGCACATAAAAATCTCGAGAACAGATAGAGTGGTTTTGATGAAGTCATTTTTCCTCTTAGTTGCGATGCTGCAAGTCTACAAAGCGTCACAGCCCAGAAGAACAACACTGACATCTTCACCGTATTACGATTCTGAACAAATTCGATACTGGTGAATTTTACAAAAAAAAGAAAAGAGCATCTTCAATTTTGAACATGGAATCTACAAGTTTGAACATGACATCTTCAATTTTGAACATGGAATCTTCAATTTTGAACATGGCATCTTCAATTTTGAACATGGCATCTTCTGCAACGCGCTTGCAGTCTTGAAGAATTGGACTGGCATTACAGAAATGCCAACTGCCTCCATCATCACGGCGTGCAATCGCTTTGAACGAATTATGATATCCAGTTGATGATACTTATACTGACCTCTAGTGACCATGTTCCTTGTGGGTATTCGCCCCATGTATGTGTCGTCATGAATGGCCACTTGGTGAACCCATCTCGATGATCGTCGTCGTTCACTCTCCTACTCAGGATCATCGACCTGTGATGGGAACGGGGGTCAAATTAAATTTCTGACAGACCTATTTTAATATGAGTCCATTGAAGTAGGATACAGTTGCAGTTGCCATCTTCAGGGTGAATACGCAGATAGCTTTCAACATTCGTTGCTGGCCATCCCCGAAAGCTAAAGTTGTACTTTGAACTCCAGTCGCGAAAACCTAAGGACTAGAAAAATCGAATTATATTCGTCTACACTGACCTGGTCCCCATTGGTGACGTCAGGAACAGTTCCACGTCTCCCCGACGAGTGGCGTTCAGAGTAATTACAGCCTGGACGTGCTCGAGATAGCTGACCTGAGTCTCGGTCCCTTGACATGCGTTCGTGTTGATTTTCAGTAGCACTGAGCGGCTGGAAGGGATCTCCCTGTGGGTAAAAACACGGCTCTCAAATTATTTCGACTATTATTGAGAATTGTAAAAGCTTTTGTGTCAAACGGAATTGGGTAGTTCTACACCACCATATGTTAAAACGTTCTCTCTTTTTTTTTTTCATTTTATCCACCGTGTTTTACATGTCTAAAAAATATTGAAACATTAACACTCATTTCTTTTCTAAAAGGGCATGTTTTTTCGTCTTCAGGAGAGATACTTATGCTGTTCGAATGACATAATGTACAGTGAATTGGAAAGAATATTGAAGGAATCGGTAGTGAATTAATTTGAGATATTTGCGTAGACTTCGACTTAACTACAATGTAGAATGCGTACAAATGTAGGAAAACAAACAAATTTTCATTGCCGATTATATAACTGTGTGCTTACAAAATTAACTTTTATGACATTTGTAAGCGTGTAATATATTCGTATAATTAAATGACATTTTTCACTATAAACGCAGTCACATGATAAACGGCGTAAAAAATAAATATATACAGTACCAGAAACTTAGTTCTATGTATCTCACAGCATGGGTACCAGCTTAATTACGTAAGAACTTGTTAACATGTGAGACGTCAAGGGTTCATTGAACAACATCATCAAATAACGAAGTAATCAATCTTCTAGCTGTTCTTTATTTCGTAAGTCACGTTGAGTTCAGCTGAGACTGCACTAACTAGCGCCGTGAAGGTCGACTACTTCTCCGACACGTCTGTGTGTTAAAAAGCCTAAACATGACACGAAGGCGTTCCTGACAAACGAATCTGTTTATGTGAGAATCGGAATTTCTATACAGACGGCATGAACATGAATGACGCTGTTTGAATCCCATTGGAGCTGAAGTAGTGGCCCACTTTAATTCATTCTACGTTGTTTAAATGTTGTTCGTCCGTAAAATTTTCATTTGGGTATATAATTCTATTCGGGGTTCTGAAAACTAAAGGAAGTGATACCAAACATATTTTTATTGTGTCCTTGCCATTGTAAAGCTGAGTAGTGACAAATCGTGATATATCAAGAGATTACTTCATGCATTTTTTTGTAAATGCTTACCTATCGACAAAAGAGTGGATTACACATATTTATGTGAGGATTAAGACGTACGTAATCTTCTATTAACGACCTTCTGAAGACAAAAATAAGGCTAGATGAAGATAACGTGTTGGAAGCACCAAAGAGACAGCACGAAAAAAGTGCGAGATTGATAGTTTTAAATAACAAGCAGATTGACAGAACGGAAGGAAATTGTGAAAACAGAGTTACTCCTGGCAACTAACAAGGAAATGGAGCGAGGCCGAACGATTTATTACGGTGGTAAAATCATAATATAAAATATGTATAATGTCATTTCTTTTCATTTCTAGATCATGATTCGAATGATATACCCAGATGTTCACTGCGAGAATTTTCAGGTTTGAAATATCCACCTAATAAAATTATAGGCCGGATATAAAACGTCTCTTTCGCAATTACAATCTTTCCGTGTACACGGCTTACCAATTAAAACTCAACCAAAAAAAAAACAGTCGTCTAAAAATTAACTTCTCCAACCTCCCACGTTACACTCCATTCAAGGTCATGATTATTGCTAGGCCGGTGCTCAAGCCAGTTGCGCAGAAGCTGAGCAGGTGCAAACAAAGCGAATTCAAGACCTGAACGAGCATTTATTCTAGGCGTGAAGTCTTTCGTGTGTCGTATTCAGTTCCCAGTTTAAATTCGAACATCCTGTAGAATAGCCGTGTCAACTTACTGGGTCTCCGAGACCGTGCCGCCCTCACAGTGGTACCTGGCTGGAACAGTCTTCCACTGCTTCGCCAGGGCCACCATCGCACCAGCGTCCAGGACTCCAAACCCAAACAAATGATTGAATTCCAGACCCACGCCATTCATCGTCCAGTGGAATCGACCTTTGGCGTCAAACAGCGAATTGCGTTTTGATGTTAGGACTGTCAAGTGTTGGATGTCTCTCCAGCTCAACTGCGGGCTGAAAAATCATACCACACCAAAAAATGTTAGTCTTTCAGATGTGATGTTTTTCGGCTGTGAGGTTCGTGGTGAGCATCTTGCTTTTGGCGTCGTATAAACTCGTCTGTAGATGCTAACGTGCTGTATCCATCATCGGGGCTGAAAGGCAACGGTCTACACACGACGAAACCTAACATGACCAGGAAGTCCACAGAGATTGTACTCTTCGCCAGATTATATTCGGATGAACTAAAAAGGATGACGTGACGAACGCGAAATGTACGCGTAATAGAGGGATGAGAAATAAATACAAAATTGTTATTGAAAACCTGGAAGGAAGAGACCGCTCGGGTGACCTAGACGTAGATAGAATGATATTATTAAAATGGATCTTAGGGAAGTATTTATTATAGTATGGATTGAATTAATTTAGTTCAGGATAGGGACAAGTTCAGAGGTTTTATGACCATGGTAATGAACCTTTGGGTTCCATAAAAGGCTTGGAATTTCTTGATTAGATGAGCATACTATTAATTTCAAAGAAAGGCCCTTAATTATTTTTAAAACAATTTGTGTGTGTCTGACGGGAATGATAATAAATTTTTTGATAACCGCAAAAAATTATGTAATAATATCATATTAAATGCGCCTTATCACTCACTTTGCTTCTAAAGCTAGCGCAAATACTCCAGCTGCTTCTGGTGCAGCTGCACTCGTTCCAGAATGCGTTGTAGTGCATTTCCCATAGAGATCCGTGGTTGCCTGAAAAAGAAAGACAGATTTTAGGTTAAGGACGACAGAAAACTCCACTTCAGCATTAAAGAGATAAATTGTTTAACGCTATTTAAGGAAATAATCGCTGTTTACAGTAACAATAATAAAAAGTCATAATTAAAAAATAAAGAGTTATCGATTGTTAAAACAGGTGGGATATTTATTGATCATCGGGCTTTAAATTTTTAATTGCAATGCACGTACCACGCCGGTGTTCGGGTCCTTGGCCCCGTTGCTGAACGTAGAAGCGAGAGTTGAAGAACAGCTCTCGTCGTAGTGCGCGTTTTGCCCATCGTTAATTGCGCTGTTAATGGAAATGGTCCACATGCTGGCAGCGTAGCCATCACAGTTACAGTCATCGTCCTCACCGCCGTCCCCACTCGCCCAGACGTAGATGTTACCCAGTCCGTTTCGTCCCTAAAGAGCACAGAATCAGACCATGACGTTCTCCTCGGTTTTGGCGCCGTGACGACTCGGCTGTCTACGAGGCGCCAAAACCCAGGACGATATCATGATCTCACCACCGTGAAAACCTCAAATCTTCTACAGCACAGATCCACTTTTATACGTAGTTCATTTCGTACGTCAGAGAATGTGCCAATGTTTTATCCTTTACGTTGTGTGACGAGTGTTGAAGGAGAAAGACATGTTTGATGTTCATCATGTTTTCATTACAAGAAATATGTTTAATAATGTAGCTGTCAAGATATTAAAAGTTTACGAACAAATTATTTCTTACCTTCTCTGTGGCTTTCACATGAATACCACGTATTATAAATGAAACTAATAATATAAATTGATTTATATATATGGTTGATACAAATATTACGTCTATTAAAAGATGGTAAATTCAAAACAAAAATATTATTCTGTGTAACGAATCAACATAAATGAATTAATATATTTTGTACGTAAACTCATATTTTACACAATTTACGATCGTATAATTTAAACCCATTGTACCATTGTTTTTTAAAGAATATATTTTTATTTCGGCCGATACAACTGAAATAAAGAAAACACAATTGGAGGCCCACAAAAGTAATTAAATACAGAAAAAAATAATAAAAATCACAATATTCAACAAGTGTTGCCACTACAGAACAAACCCCACTAAGAATAGTCCTGCTTCAGAAGCTAACAGCAGTCTCAGGTGGTTATGGAATTCTCTGACTATTACAAGTACAGTGTTTTATTTCAAAATAGAGTCGAATACCCTTAAGCTCCAGGCCATTAAGACGTATGGAGGAGTGGAGGTACAGCTCCGTATATTCCTAATTTTGTGTAGTAGATAAATTGAGTGGCCATTTCACTCTCCGAATGCATTACTCCCTGAAGAAGGCATCCCGTATCAACGAAAAAGAGTGGATGAGCCCCAGAACCCACGCGTGTGTTTTAGCAAAGAGGGAGATCTATACCCCTGCTTGGAATTGAAACCTTGACTCTAATACAAGGCCAAGTGGCCACAGTATCTCTCGTCATATAAATAAAAATCGATATATAAAAGAAAACAAATATTAAATCAATATCGTGAATTAATTTAATTGAACTAACTAAATAAATAAATATAAAGGGAATATGTCCAAATTTGTCACGATGTTTTAATGCTATAAAAATTCAAAATTAAAGTAGAAAGCACGACGGTTGACGATAATTTGAATTACACTGCAAATGGAAATTATAACAGACTGAACACATTACGTGATTATTAATGCTCTTTTACTGCGACGACACAATGAATTAAACTCCATCAATCATAGCAGTTAAATTAATGTTGGTACAGTTATATAAAATCCAAAATGAAACTTCGTTAAAATTCTATACACTAATACATCTGCTTCTATTCTGATTTCCGTGAATTGTGACAACGAAGTGTCAGATTAGTAGAAAAATGTATATCCAGAAACACTACTTATTTTCCATTTCTGCAGACGGAAAGATGAATCGGTCTAAGTACGTTTATGTTTTATCTGACAAGTATAAAAGTATTTTTATCTCTACTGCGTATGTAGAACGTAGCACAGAAAACTTTAGAAGAAATTTCTTATACTCCGCAGAATTCAAAAGCCAAAGTTATTTCATATTCAAATTACTTTACGTCGTTTTCAACAAGCGTATTAAAGGGAAAGTAATGTTAAATAGGGTCACTATAAATTATCTACTTGAACAGTTTGAGCCATGAATAGAATAGAAAGGATTTTAAAAAAACTGTAAAGTACGCAGATTTATGGCTAAAACTGCTTAAAATAAAATCATAAAAAAGGTCTGATATTTTCAGTCAGCAGTGATGTCACATTATCACATAATTTATAGCCATTTTGTGATTTATCGGTTGTAACGTGGTATCCTTTTCACCAGAAAACCAACCAATATATTTTTGAAGCAACTGAAATGTCGACGTCAGAGATCAGACCACATTCTAAAATTCAAAATCTGAAGGAAAAGAAAATTGTGAAGATGGCAGTCTTCTGAGATGAAACATCGCGTATGGTATATAATGATAACGTTTTAGATAAGCGTACTGCCTCAATCATGATTGTAATTCATCCAATATTTTATGAAATTTATTACGCGGGTGGGCGTGGTTCTGATTTAATATTTTCTCCTTAGTTCGTGATTATTCTTGGGTTTTATTTTAAATGGTACATTCTGTAGCGTCTATTAAACAGCGTAAGCAGTAACACAGAACGTACCTCGTTCACTCCCCTTACGATGGCCCTCATAGTCGCATTCCTCGGACCATCTACCGTCTTCCCGTCATCTGTTGGGCCCCAAGAGGCGCTGTATATGTCGATGAGATTTGGCTCGTGACCCATAGAGTTGGCTTCAATCAGATCTGTCATGTACGGCTGATCCAACATCCGAATACCTCAATCAGAAATACACGAAAGGATATTTTGGTAAATGTATTAGAAAATCTTAAAACCCAATACAAAAGATCAGCTGTAAAAGAGGGACACAATCGAACTGCCTAGTTAGTGCTTGACAATTTCCTTCAACAGCCTTCGAGACGGTAGGCGCCGCGACGGTCAAAGTCTGTTTTGTATTTTAGTACCGAGGTTCATTTGTGCTATATACGTCATTGCTCGGCGTCGGTTCCTAGACGTCTTTTACATTGGAAGCTGGAGGCTTACCTCTGCTAAATGTGACGTCTTTGAAGGACGTCGCAAAGCTTGCAGTAGCGTCCAATTGCATCCTGAGGTCTATCTGTCCAATATATTCATTCTGCTGGCGACGTAGGGGCGAATGGCGTCACTGCGAAAAACATAGCGCCTTAGCGGTACCGTAAAAGTAGCGTCGTGACGCTCGGCGTCGATTCTTTTAGAATCAGTCGTATGCTGTCCAAATGCTTCTGTTGCTTTTATTTGCAGTCTGTAGTCGATGTCTCAAGGCGTAGCTTCTCGTCGGTTTTCCAACATCATGTCCAGTGACATCCTAAAGCTGATCTTCTGGCGTGCCGTCGCTCGCCATCGGTTTTGTCACAATCGATCCACGCGAAAATTTTTAGGATTATGCTGGCTTTATTTGCTTTTCGTATTCAGCGTCTTTCGAAGCCTCATATCCAGTTTCGGATTACATGTCATACCAAGGTTCATTTACGATATGTCTGGCATCTTTTTACGCCTTCGCGACGCTTTGCGCCTGTTTTCCGGCATCATGCCCTGTACCATTCCGAGTATTTTCTTGGCAGGGTTTTGATTTCTGGGTCGTGGGACGCTCGGCGTCTTATTCCGGCGCCGTGTTGGAACGCATTCATGCTATAGCCTACTTAAGATTTGTTGTCTAATGTTGCCGTCGGAATAATTGGCATCTCGACGCTGTTCGTCGGTTTGCCAACGACGTGCCATGCAGCTTCCATTGTATATTCATGTCTTGATTTGGTGTTCTGAGTCGGCGTCGCGACGCTCTGCGTCGGCTTGTCAGTGTCGTGTCTTGCTTTTCTTATGTGAATCTTTACAACAGGCGTCGAGGTGCTCGGCGTAGATTTCTCAGCGTCTTCCCTTGTGCCTTCGCTAACATTATGTACGCTATATGTAGAATCCTGTCGGCGTCTCGATGCTCGATGTTGGGCTATGAGTATCCTATCGTATGGCGTCTCGACGTTGTTCTTCGCTATTCTCAGTGTCTTGGTGACGTGCTTATTATCCTAGGTAAAGAAATCGTCTTCACTGGAAATCAATCCCAGGTTAATTTTTCGGTTTTCTATCCTCTGTTGTGCAATTATTTCGTAGAAACAACCGACTTTAGTCTAAGAGACGTTCTTCCACCGTATTTAGTTTCTTAGCAACCTGAAACACGCCTTCAGCGGGAATCAAACTCAAGGAACTTTTTCCAGGGACTGAAATATATAGGCTTATATCCTACAGGGTATAATTTAAGAGTATTATATCAAATCTAAAAGTTCGTGACTATGATGAGTTATTTGAATAAAAATTTCCTTGGATATTTTACATCTTCAAGTAAAATAATAAAATAGAAAACGACGTTTCGGAGATGGGGCTCTATCACCGTCTTCAGGTACCATCTCCGGAACGTCGTTTTCTATTTTATTATTTTACTAGACGATGGAAAATATCCAAGGAAATTTTTATTGAAGAGTATTAAGCTCAGATATGAGTCATTTCGGGGGATTAAGTTTGTTTTGTGTTTAATGGATGTACCACAGACTTAATGACGGGTCATGAAGGTAGCATCACCTGCTATCTTGGAGTCGTAAGCGACGCCAACGCCACACACGCCGTTGTCCCTGGCAGCAGCCACCTCTCCTGCACACCTCGTACCGTGACTGCAAACAGAACAGAAGCATTGCGAATCAGTAATGCGCTTTCGAGGGATTCATCTATAATTCCTTTCAACGCACGACATTGAACTGTCAAAGGCAACGCGAATCCATTTTACACAATACGGTATTTTCGTATAATACCCTCTGAAATATGTTTACTGTTAACTCTGCAAAATGGAGATAAGTACAAGTCATTTCATGGATAGGAACGCGATTACATTAAACACCATCGCAAGACCTCTAATTAAACAGGCTAACGCAGCAAAGAACAAGTTAGAAAATGTATGAATAGTGTCACAATTCGGGATATTTTGAATTTTGTAAATTTAGTCCGTACAACAAAGAAAACACAGCTCCTCTAGAGCAGTGGTATTCAACCTGGAGTATGCGTACCCCCGGGGGTACGCGAAGACATTTTACGGGGTACGTGAAATTTAGAAAAAAATTATGATAAACACCGAATAATCAGTAATGTAATTTATTTAATTTATTTAATTTATTTTAGATGTAGATTATATACTATGTATAACTTGAATTATACACCAACTTTGGGGGTATAAAGTTGAAGAGAAATTATATCTGGGGGTACGCAATCAAAAAAGTTTGAATACCACTTCTGTAGAGGACAACAGTCAAAAACCTAAAATCCCACAACACTTCCCCATTACAAAATCCAACTCATTATATCTGTTTAAGGGAATAATCGTTGTTTAGTCTGAATCACATGAAACCCATAAATACATTCTGGAGGAAAAGTAAAGTTAATGAATCGTGAACAAGGTAGCACATATATTTACCGTTAGTTTCAAACAAATACTCCCATCTCTGTTACTCTATGTCTTTGAACTCAAAAATATTCATAAATTTGTTTTCATGATCCGCAGAGGTGTTCATCTCTCAGTATACTTCATGGCAATAATCTGGCACTCTTGATATGTGGATCGCATATACAGCATGTCCACCCATAAATCATTCAGAGTTTAAACTTATTTCTAACATTATTCATATGGCTTTTACTATGACAGAACAAATATTCAAGAACAGACAAAAATCGAAGTATATAATTTTTAAGCTGTAACACACCAAACATTCATTCATAGAATCTAAGACCTCGTTTTTTCTTAAATTGCAAATTTATGGTCTAATCTGTAATTTGATTCCAATTACTGAGCCGATAACATGACGACACACTCTTCAGTTCACCATTTCACAAGGATTCAGACCCCTAGCTACTACTTTATTCCCTGATCCAGGCAGTTTAATTTGCATCTAAGGTCGTTCAAAGGCTGGCGGAGTAGCTGATGTACCTTAAATAAGCGAAGGATGAGACTGAAACATGTTTTATTTTTTGTCGAATAAATTCTTGCAGTATAACGTGATATTATTTTACATTTTCAGTAATACTCGTTTTTAAATTTTTAAATTCGTTGTAGATATATTAACCCCTTAAATCACATTATTAACGAAATGTAGCTTTAGTTGTAACAATAAATAACTGCAATTTGTAAATAAAAAATAAACATTATTCGTAATAAAAAACTTTTAATTACCTTACCTAAAATAACCTAAACAACCTAACATTTACCTTAGGTAATCTAGCTAAGCCTAACCTAACCTAACCTAACCCATCCTAACTTAACCTAACCTAACCTAACCTAACTTAACCTAACCTAGCCCAACCTAAGACAATTCAACGCAATTTAATCCAATTTAACTCATTATTGTTGTTATTACGCTGTATTTTTGCGATCCAAATGGCCAGCCATTAAGATAATTTGGAAAAAATAGTACAGTAGAAGTTCCGTTTCCTTTCTTTACCGCAGTGCGGAAACCGTTTGGGCTGTTACAGCTGTTCTTTCCGGTACTCAATATTACTAGTCCCAAACAAACATAAACTAATCCAATGAAGTTCGGCATAAACTATCCAGGACTAGTCCTACACCACTCTAAGACTTATCTAGAATTTCTCGAGGACTTCTCCAAGACATCCCCACGACCACCCGATGAAATTCTCCAGGACCATCGCAAAAGAACATAATCCTTGCAGCCGGGTGATATCCCCGTTCTGCTTCGCACTCCTCCCTCGCCTCAGTTCACTCGATTAGTGGATAATGGCAACGTAAGGGGCAATATTAAAATAATGTTATATATGAAATGAAGTGTTACAAATTATGTAAACACAAAAAATAAATTTTTAAATTTTTGAAAAATTGTTAGGTGTGTTGCAGATCTTATGGATGGACCACCACGGCCATTACCTTCGTATTTTATGAGAAATTAATATCTACAGGGGATAAAAGACAAAGATTTGGTAGGAAGATGTATAATAAACATAACAATACTCCGTTAAATGACGCTAAAACGGAACCTGTAGGGGGTAGTTTATGTCGTACTACACATTTTGTATTCTATAGCCTGCATTTAACCTACCCTACGACTGGAATCACAATGTGTTCCCATGGCTGATGGATTTATATTATGATTCTGTACAAAGACAATTGAATTTAATAACTCCACGAGAACTAATTATACGTGTTGTACCACTCGAAACATGAAAAGGAATATACTATCGTACACAGTCATATTACAATCAAATTAGCAACGTAAGAAGAATCATATTTAATATAATTGCACTCAGTAAAGTCCCTTTAATGTCATGGTTCGCTGGAAGAATTCTAAACAAATTACCGTACTAAAATTTGTTTGAGTTTATAGAGCTAAAAGAGAAAAATAGATCCCCCAAATGGAAAAACACTTCAGGCAATTACAATGGATTTTATATTTAATTTTTGAAACTTCTAGAATGTCACTTCATAGCGTTTGTTCGTCTCCGTAAAATCGCTTTTCTTTCCATCGGGAAATAAAAACCGAATCCGATTCCCAGAGACTGCTTTTATATTATTTCCCGTTAATTTCCACAATCCAGTTCTTGGAAAAAAAAGGAGCCTGCGTGAAACTCAAACGTAAATAGATTCTCTCTTGTCCGGGTGTAATAAGTTGTGCTGAAAGTCGACAGTGAAGAGGAAATTTGCAACGTAGTTCTGATTTGCACCACAAGAACGCCGAAGCATAATGTGACAAATTGCTACAGATTGAATCTAAATTAAATTTTATTACAGTATCGAATCCACATTTCTTAGAAAAAAATATTGAAGTAGTTATTTAAAATGTCCAAAAAATTATCAAATTTGTGGAATGCAGTATACACATTTTCTATAAAAATAAAATACATTCGGCCTGAAACATTCAAGGCCATACCCGGATAAATATGGCTGTCTTCTGAGTTGAAGATCCGTGTAGACTGGTAGAAGGTTACCGACGTTTCAGAGGTGCTTGCTGCTTCCATCATCAGGGCGTCTACCTCTGAAGCGTCGGTAAACATGGTGCTACTAGTCTGTCAAGGAATTAGAAACTTCCATGTACTGGGATGAAATTTTAACAGCGATGTTTTAAAAGTCACGAATGAAACTGAAACACGCTAGAACATTGTTTTCCTTAAGAAATAGGAAAAATAGTAAGGTCATTGTAGGCTTAAGTAAGAATGTACCTAACATTTAAATTACTTTGGAGTGGAATACTTTGAAATAAGACCTACGCTCTAGTAGGAAACGGTTGGATATATTTCCGATACTTGATACCAGTGACGCCTCCATCAGGATTAGAACTTAGTGGTTTTGAGCAAAACGCTGCCAAATAATGATCGTTCATGATCGTAAACGAGGGAGGCAGAGTACGCGTACACGCGTCAAGCTTTAACCGTGTTAGCACGGCTAACACTGAAAAGGACTTCTTCTGCCTTAGTTTAGCGGTTTAGTAGCACTCTGCACACTATAATAAAGCAGAACCAATCTAATAAAATGAATCGATTGGCAGATCGAGGAAAACCAGGGGTTGTTAGCTGCCTAGTTGAGGCTTGCGCGGTTAATGAACACGTTTCGCATCGGGTATAAATATATAATTAAATCTATGTGGCTTACGTCAACCAGTTGAATCGTTAAATGAAGGCAACACCCCTGCGTTTTCACGACTGAAGTAAAATGTTAACGAAAAACTATTTTAATTTTAGAACAATGAAGCGTTATTACAGGCAAAAATAACATAGCAGAGACTTCGATTATATAAATCTGTCATCAGAATACACAACTCAAAAAGATCACATGCGGTCGATCAATGAATAAACGGGAAATATGGATCATTTGTTATTCAAACACAATGTTTCCGGATCATTGCTGTACAAATATTTTGGCATTTCCATTGTGCACGTGGACTATCATGGTCGCAATCACTCACTCTGGTGGCAACGAAATGAACTGGCATAATAGAAATAAAACCTAAACAGCAGATAGATTGACAGAACAATACGTTGAACACAATCCATGACTAATATCCCGAATATTCCACATAGACATATGGGCCTTTGATCCACTGTCTTTCTATGAATTGTGTTGAGAACGCATTTCACCCACAAATGCTGTCACTGGACAGAACAGAATCACAATTTACGAGACATCTCCCTTTTATACCTGCGTATCCTCCTTTAGGAATCAAAACCTACTCGCCGAGCTGAACTAAAGGTTTTTCCTTAGTAATATCATACTGAATAAGAGTTCTGTTTATGGTATTATTTTTCTAACATGATTTATTCTAGAACAATTAAAGTGGCCGTATTTCCAGACGTGTTTTGTGAGTGCGTCATTCATGAAAAGAACAAAGCATTTCGATGTGTAAACAGCAGTATCATCACGCCAGTAACGCCAAATACTGTGTGGTTCAGAGAAAATCAACTTTGCTAAAATAGTTTTCCCAAATATTTCACTCCCCATTTTTAGACCATAACTTCACTGATGATACGCATTGATTTATCTGAATTTTTTCAGGGCACGTTAAAAGCCAGAATACTCGCCTTGTTTGATTTAATTTCTACAAAGTTAGTTCCCAAATATGGATCGCCTTAAACTCATGAAATTAGAAATTTAAAGGTAAATATTTTGTTAGTAATATGGTCATTTAAATTTGTATTGTCCAGTGGAAATACTGGAATCCTGTCACCCAAAAGTCCGTGGTTTGACCCTACGAAGAGGCAGCTATCGAATGAACGATCATTTCCACGTCAAAACAACTTTGAGGAAAAACGTCTGATAATTTAATCCAACTTACAAAATTTATAACGAAATATTTATGAGGCGTATGGGATCATACTCTCTCTCACTAATAGGTTATTAATCAATCCAGATATTAATGAAATTTTATACGCTAATAATGTCACGGGAAGCTATATTTTTATTTTTTACGTTGTTGTCGTCTCAATTGTGACCCCATGTAGTCTCGTTAGTGGTTATTACAATAAAATTAATGAGTTTGGTGTCAAACAACATGTGATGCGAGTTTTTTATCTGTTGTGATAAGCCGTATATAAAAATCTGAGTAGTAAACAAGATGGCGTGTGTTCGATACGCAATTCTACCCAGCGAGTACGTGAGTAAACAGAATACGCGTGTGTGAGGAATTGAAAACTCCCCTCCTCCAAGACAACCTTTAAGACTCGATGGCGACCACAAAATTGCATGATCCGAGTGCTATTTAATCTGGTGGATTTGTTCGATCGATCGCCTCGTATGACCCAGTGAATGCTGAAACTATTAATGCCTGAAACGCGCAACATTTCTAAGGCCACTTTGTCCCACCTCTTCAGAGCACATGAATGAAAATATAAGATATATTATTTTAAGCATTGGGCAATATCACTTACAGTTCATGTGGGTTTTAATTTTTTAAAGAAAATTTTCATGGTACGTTCGTCTGTTTAATCGATATCTTTAACAAAGATGACGTGTCTTCTACGATGCTTCACCGTGTAGTCTGGCGAATTTGACAGAAGTATCAAACTATCGCCATGATGATTGAAGTACTAAACACCTTTGAAACGTCGGCGAATTCCCATAAGACTTCACGGCGCAATAACCCACGAGAGAGTTACATTCGAGCTCGCCGTGAGAACCTGAAATCTTACCGATGACCTGAATGATTAGCAAATGGATGATATGACCACCACAGACCTACTGTCTGGGTGTCCCTGTGATTGACTTCTTAAGAGGATTTATGAAGGGCTACGTCTTCAGGGATAACCCGCAAATGGTTGAACTGAAAGCAGAAATATCACAACTGCAGTTGTATTACAAAATAAATAGTGGTTGCAGTTATGGAAAACTTCAGCGTTGTCTGTATGTAGATAGTATCGGTATCATACATTGAATAATTATTTTTAAATTAATCCCCTGTGTTTTATTAGTATTGTGATAACAATTCTGTTTTGTCTTTTAGGTGGTAGAAAAAGTTTCGTAGGACGTAAGAAGATCAGTAGAAATTTCCACTCGACTACGCTCATAATTCGCTTCATACATCGTGACAACGACGACACAAAATTTCCATGGCCAGTTTCGACACCGTGACTCGTCAGTGTCAGCTAAAGTGTTAATGGAGTAATTCTATTATGGAACACCGTGTACATCGATTCGAGGGAGAGAAATGTGTCGCGCTGTTCCGGTATTGAGTCTTCGCACACAGGGCAAACTCAATAATGCATGATTCCACAGTGCACCAAATTTCACAGATTCCCTATCCTTCCCCCAACTTCTCACTCAGCTGCCATCCTGTTAGACGAGCGTGTTCGTGGAAGCTGATGGCAGCGAACTAATTTGTGAGAACACATTCTACTGTCATGACCATCATCAAATCCCCACAGAATAATATTCTAATACAATAAATGGCATTTACGAATTTAGTCCGTACCGCGAAGAAAACACCACACTTTACCGTTACAAAGATCAACTGGTTAACGCTGTTTAAGAAAATAACCCCTATTTCCAGAGAGAATCATACGAAACATATTAATTACAAAATGAATAATTATTTATTGCTAAAGCAATTGTATAATATAGTTACAATTAGGCTTGAGAGGATTAAAATAATTTTGTTGCATGCTGTACTATACATGTTGCTTTGAAATTTTGATGACGTTTGAATCCTGACAAAAGTCTGTAACATCATTACCTGATGGTGAATTGTAAGATTTACGGTGATCAAAGTTTATGTTTTTTTTCAGAATGACATAATGACCACAGGAAACAAGGTTGGTAGCTTCTGAATAATAAGTCAGTATTCTCCCGAAACGTCGCTTATACATAGTCTTGTTCTTGTTTTTTCGTGCACATAACAACGCTTTCTGCAACTTAAATTATAGCAATATCATGTTAGCAGGATTTGAGGTCCTCACGGTGGCGATGATGATGCCCTGATGATGGAGGCAGCATGTACCTCTAAAACGTGTTAAATTCTACCAGAATACACGGTACTACAACCCACGAGACAGCTATCGTCGTAATCGTGGCTTAATATTAGGTATTACAGCGACACCTGTATGGAGGAAATCCACATGAATCCTCGGTCAGAACAGCCGGTGGTGCCAACCATTCTGCCGAAACGTCCAATCGTGTATTGGTCAGAAGAGCCGGAAGTGCCAACTATTCTGCCGAAACGTCCAATCGTGTATTTAAAATATAGGTTTGTGCCAGACAGTGGACAATGTACGACATAAAATTCATGTAACATGTAAATAATTGTTACGGACTATTATAGAATGAAAATATACTAATAATATTCAAGTTGTCATCACATAAAATTCGGTCATCCTTATATTTACAGACTTTATTAGATTACACATCGCATTTAACTGCAGGTTAAGTTTTAGCATCAACACGACTCCAAAAACAATGCAGAGAATAAAAGACAATGAAGGGGGTTAATACACGCTTAGGGATGGCATTAAAAAGCTATATTTCATTTACGTACGGGGGATGTCTGTTTGCTATGTACATGGATTGTCTCTCAGTGTAAATAGAACAAAGTCCCACACAAACGACAAATCCTGTTTTTTATATAAGGGCAAATATTGTCTTGATTTTATCTTCGTAACATTTTGTAAAATTTCCCAAAAGGCACGTTAGTTTCTTAAGTGTCTTTTCAACTGAAATACTGAAGCCTGGACCACGCTTTCGATGACACATAGTAATAGTTACTGATGTGCTAGTCAACTTCTAGAAATCATTTAATTTTTTTAAAAATAATTGAAACACATACCGTATGCTTTTTTTCAGGTAAATACAAAGAAATGTTTCCCTTAAAGTGAATTAAATACGCAAATATTAATAGTATTTTGCTTATTTAAGAACCGTTCATCTGCTCGTGAAACTATTCTGATGAGGTGTATGCACTTTACAATCATTTAGAACTTTTAACTGATTCTTAACATAGGCCAAATTATAATCAAAATGGCTCGATAAAATTAGATATGTCCAAGTTCTCTTGACGACAAATAAAAAGATGGCTGTCTTCCTAAATGTTTCCATAATCACCCCCGTTATTGAGGTAGAAAGTCCCCCTCAAACATCGATCAATGCCTACTGGACTATGCATTCTAGAGACCGCCATCTTCATAATTTATGGAGATGTTATAAATGTGAGGAGTCGTCTTAGTTGCTATTACTAGCGAACATAACGACGGAAATTAATAAGTAGTTTTCTAGACGAATATAAAAAAACATATTACACGCTAAGGTAGAACAATTAACATAACAGATCATTAGACGAGTGTTTGTTTCTTATCACAACAGGGAAACACAGCACAACACCAAAACGAGAAACAAAGCAACGCAAAACAACACCGAAATGCGCAGATTTAGGACTGCAAACAGTACGGAGCAAAGGCCACAGGTAAAATTAAAGTAGCCATAATATTAGTTCGTAACAGATAAAAGACAATTTGTGTGTTAGGACGCTCAATTAAGCGACTTAGTAACGAACGAAATACTTTACGTACCTGTTAAACCAATCGTCAGTGTAGCGTGGGTAAGGGTACGGATCATTACTGCTGAAGTCGTAACTCGCTCTGGCGTTCTTGAATAAAAACAAAAAAATATTATTATTATTATTATTATTATATAATCTTATAAATGCAGAAGAAGAAGTCATTCAAATGTACTACTTTATAATACTAGTGAAAATTGACAATTAACTACTTAAGCAACTCCATGGAAGATATTTTGATTTCCTATAAAACATGAAAGGTTCGTTACCGAATAGTATCCTCCCTTACAATTAAAATTTGAAAGTCACTTCTAATTTATATCTCCTGCGCGCTACATGCCCCGCCAATCGCATTCTCCTCGATTTGATCATCCTGATATTAATGCCTTGTATTAAGTGATAGTATGGGCGGAAGATACAGTTTCCATTAAATTATAAATGACTGAATTTAATTTATCCCTCAATCGCTGATGTGAAACAAAGTGAGTGTGTGATTACTGCAGTGAATTGTCTTCGCAGATACATCGAGGGAGTATGTATGACTCCACTCCCCTTACATTCGCGTTGAGTGGCAGGCAGAGTTACAAACAGAGATTAATTGACATCAGCTGATATTTGACCCAGTCGCATGTAGAAACAAGGATAAAATTTGGCAATTATTACGTCACATTAACTGCGTTTGTTTGTTTGTTTTAGACGAATATTTTTAAGCTTTGATTAAACTACTAATAAAATCTATTTATACGCTTCAATGCCTCCCCCTTTTAAAGCTGAAAAAATTATTTTACAAGCAATTAATTAGAATTTCCGCAATTTGTCCTATTCAAAGCTATACAGTCAACACAGAAATGAAGTGAACCAAGATTAATAAGCTTGTGTATTATGTTGTAGGCGAGAGAGCTACAATATGAAGCCAGTTTTCATAAAAACTGTGGAACATTCATACAGAGTTCATAGTTATCTGTATTTTGACGCCGTGTACGTGGGAATCAACGCCTCGTAAGAATGTACCGCCTTTATCTTTAGAGCTGAAGTCACTTAAACAGGTTGGTTCACGTGTTTCAGAATATATCATAAGAACTTCGTTAGTCGAATTATTTTGAGTAAAATATGCTATTAACATAAATCGAATTAAGAAAGTTTAGAGCCATGTCAGTTTGAAATTAAGACAAAGTATAAAAATAAGGAATTGGATTAAATATTTTATCATAATTTCAATGAGAAACACATGGATGACATTTAAAAATGACTATAAGCCCGATCAAACTTCAATGAGATTTGTGGGATTATACTAAATATCAATAATTCAATTGTTTATATAGCACATGTGGGAATCATGTCTGGCCAGCAAAATTCTCAAATTTGAAAGGAAATTTTACCTACATTTACTGTAAACACATATATGATAGTTACATAAATTGGTTAAGTCATAAACAGATATGACATCTCTATTATGTGTTCACATAATTTACTTCGTAACTAAAAATATAAAGATCATAAATTGAATATCAATACTAACATCACTTTCAAAATCAGGATTTAAATCCGTGCTCTCTGGGGATCTTGGCCTACATTAATTAGCAACATTTAAATGCCTGGTTTTTTTCCCTTGCGTGATTAAAATTCATGCCTCAGACTGCATGAATTTACAGCACATTACATACACTAAACTCTTATCCGTTTCGCTTTAAACATGGAAAGTCGATTTCATTTGTTCGCTCGTATTTTGCTGAAATCTCTGGTTGTTCGATTGCTGGCTAACTCTCGCAACATGGCAGATGCGATACTGCTAATGAAACGTGGCATATATAACAAACAAAACCCTCAGACGAAGTTCTGCTCAAAATTAACTTGCTTTCATACTAAGTTGCAGAGTTTATGCTCTTAGTAATGAGGTTAAATGCTATGTACCAAGAATAAGTTCAGCACTATTAGAAAATAAAGGAATAATTGTTTTGAAATTCTCTTCAATTAAAGTAAGATTTCACAGTTTGGCAGGCAGACATCAGCGCCTTCACGGTAACCAGCCACTGGCCTTTGTGGGTGTATATCCTACTAGTGAAGTCTTGTTTATCTAATATAGCCCCTTGTTTGTTTATATTTGAGACACAAAACAATTTTTGGAGCATTTCTGTAATTATTTTCCATTAAGCCCTGATGATGTTTATGGAGCATTCTATATTACTAAAATAAATCTTTCATTACACGGTAATATAATTTCATGTAACCCGGAGAGGTTCACAGTTTGCATAATTAAAGTCTATATGTAAATTATTTTAATCTTAGACGCATCCTCTCGTTTCCAAAGGTGCACTGAACTGTAATGAAGCCCAGATTCAACGTTTATGTTTATCGCCTAAAATTTAGCGAGTCTGGAGTTAGAATTTCTGTTCAAGAACATATGTATGGGTTGAATTTGCTTAACGACGTATTGCACTCTCACACAACCCCGTTTCTGTGAACACAGCTAACTTAAAAAAAAATTTAATATCTCAGCAGTTTTGTTCTGGATAGCGTGAGGAGCCTAGTTATTTCCGTAAAAAAAAAGAATATGGAGAAAATCCTCGAAATGATAAAATACAACCACGCTTTTGTGCACTAAGGTGTTGTTTCTTGTACAGCACGTTCAAAAAGCCACGATCCAATAACAGTTTTTTTTTATTTTCGTATGTATCCTGACACCAACGTTGAATAACACAAAGTTTGTAGCTGAACCCTCACCTCGAGATTGCGTGGAGATTTTATTTACATGTACCATAACTCTCCTACAGTGTGGCGCTTTGACACAGAGATAAATCATACTACAGTCTTATTTTCAACGCTATGAACATAGTTAAATTTAGACTTGCGTGTTTTAATGTTTTACGCTCTTGAAATTGATTTTACCATAACGATTACTAGCCTCAAGTCAGAAAATGAATAAAACCACTCTTTCTAAAACCCACAAATATATCCACACTGAAATGTACACTATATATGTTTGGTTTTATTAGTGTACTTCAAACATTAAAAATACAACAACAACAAACAAAAACATTATAAGCTAAATAAAATTGGTTTCAAATACAACCAACTTTAATGCGCGCACAAACATAGATCATCGTACACAAATTTGTAAAATTGGAGTGTGGGTACTGTGGCCGTAATGGGGTTTCAAATAAACGCAGTTAATTAAGTTTGTATACGTATACAAACATGTCAGCTTTGTGGGAAACAGGTTCTGGTTTTTGAGAAGTATAATTAATATTTACTTATTACAAACGATCGCATTTCTTTTAAGCCCTTACATCAATCAATGTTCGGTGGACAGCAGAGTTACTACAAATGAAATCTCTATGTACGGGATATTTATAAAAAATGATAACACATTAAACTAATTAACACCGTTGTTTTATCCTAAACTAAGAAAAACTATTAAAGGTGTTTGAGACAAAGATGATGCACTAACACAGCTAACACAGATTATAATAAACATAATTATTCCTCTTGACTGGCTTGGAATTAGAACCTTCAAAGTTTTGAGATCTACGGCAATATTAGTTCTGTAGTTATAGGCCTAAAATTAATGTATTTTTAAAGCATGTTCTCTGCTCAAGGTCAAACATAAGCCTACTTTAATTAAATTTAAGTTAACTCCATGTAGAATAGCTTCTGAGAAACTAGCAGTCGCTCAGATAATTAAGAAACTCTCCGGGTTATATCGAACCTGAATGTTAATTATTGTGTAATTTCCAGGACTTCTCTAGTGTACATTAAGTGTCTCTCTTAATGAGTAACAACCTCGAAGTTGATTCTATACCAAATATGGTGAATGGGTATGAGGCAAATGTTCATTCAACAGAACGAGATGCTATGTTGAAGCAGGAATCTATTCAATAGCCAGGGACTTCGCGGTCTCACGGACTACAAAAAAAAGACTTCTGTCGAAATATACTATGAATGACAAAATATCGGGACTTACATAGTTGTACTTCAGATCAGAATGCATGTAGTCCACACCTGGAACAAAATGAACAATAGTTTTAGGATGTAAATAAGAGAGAATTATTGTATTGATTACGACATACATTCCTAAAACTCATTTTAATTTTGGCCGTAGCATATGCAAGTAATATTATACAGGGAATAGATATATACTATCAGTTACCGACTTTTTAAATTCATGTCAAATGAGGAACGAAAATGTTTGGTTTAAAACGCTTCGGTCGAGTAGAAGAAACACTGCCATTATGAGGTAATTCATTAATAATTCGTCTAAAAGCAGTAGTGCAATGCATTGAAGTAATTCAAATCTATTCGCTTCAGACAAGATGAATATTTAGTGGTTCGTCTTAAATATTAACTCTGAACGTATTGCACAAGGTCAGAAACCATAATTTCAACTCACGTATTAAAGTAAAGTAAAGTTTGTCCCACTATACGCCATGTAGGCGTTTGGGGTGAGAGAAGGTATAGCTCCTCTCTTCCTTGACCTCGGCACTAGATGGGGGTGAGTGGTCAGCATCACGCCCCGGCCGGCTTTACCCCCGGGAAAGGATCCCGGTACCCATTGTAGAGGAGGCTGGGTGGGCCCCAGAGCCGGTCTGGACGCAGAGGCTAGAGGAAAAATCCTCTGCCCCCGTCGGGGATCGAACCCCGGTCGTCCAGCCCGTAGCTAGTCACTATACTGACTGAGCTATCCCGGCTCATCAACTCACGTATTACAAAATTATAATTTAAAATATTGACGTCCAATAGCTCAGACTGCTAGATGCTTGTTTCTCGCTTCAGGGACCTGGTTTAGGGCTTTCCTCAGAATAAAAAGGGATTTAATAATTTACAGTAACGTGTTTACAACTTGGATTTCAAAAAAAAAAAAAAAAAAAATATCTGCAATGAACAACTGCCACTCACCGTCATCCATGATTGCAGTTGTGACGTTTTTCCCAGTAACTCCCTGAGCCCAGGCTGCTTCTACGTTGAGGTCCAGTTTCGCCTTGCCACCGTTCTGTCCGGTGTTCTTCAGGTACCATTGGAAGGGGAAGTAGGGGTCGGTTGGGTCATGTTGCGGCCTCATGTGATGCACCAGGTTTTCAACCCGCAGAGGTTTGTAGCCTCGTTTTACCCTCTTAAAGCCAGTTTGTTGTACGGCTAGTTGCACCTGCAGCCATAACAAGTGCAAGTCAAACCTTTGAAGACAAATGCGAAATCTTGGGCGTCTCATGATTCAAAATATTAGTAAATCCACACAGCTAAAACTTCCTTCGGAAAGAGAACTATTTCTTTGATTCTCTGCAACATAATTTCTTTTGCACTATTGTTTCAAGAGATTGTAAAAGACGTACCAAAAATTGTATTGCAGAGAAATTAAGAAATAAAAGCTTGTAAGACTTGAGGTTCTCATCGCCCTGATGACGGAGGCAGTATGACCTCTGAAACGTTGGTTAACATCGACCAGACTACACAGCGCAACAACCCAGAAGACGGAAATCTTCAAATAAAAGCTTTTCTAAATATTATTTAAAGATCCAATTCGTACCACAAAGAAAACACTTAACTTCTCCATTACAAAGATCAACTATTTAACGCTGTTTAAATGAATAATCGCCTTTTATTCCGAGAATCGTACGATAGAAACAAACATGAAAATTTCTAAAATAATATTTAACTCCGTGACGTAGATTCTTCGTGAAAAACTGCAATAAGTTAGTTAATAAATTCCCACCTTTTACTCTACAATTTCTTCCTTCAACTTCCTTTCCAATTAACTCGTCATTAGACTCCGTTTGACGCTATATAACCATATATAATAAAAACAAAGTTAAATAAACAATCGAATTATATAATAAGCAAGTGTTGGCTGGTTATCATTTGCTGTTGAGGGATTTTGGTCGTTATGCGATACTATTTCTGAATGTTTATGTTATAAACGTTGTCATGGTAACACTGTTAAATGATGTTTGGCCTTATGGGATAATATGTACAACTATGTGTGTTTACTATAGATTTTCTTGTCATTCTTGATGGACAATGTATTAGCAAATAAATAAAATAAACGCCTACAAAATATGAGTCAGTCATCCCTAATACTGAACTCAAATAGTCTGTAACTAGTTTTCATATCTGAAGAAACTATTAATTCTACATAAATTACAGCGAAGAAGATATTAATTATTACATATTATATTAAAATATAGGTCGAAATATTCTCCTGTGTTAAAAGAACGTAATGAAAACTACATGCCGGTCCATAATTATTTTTCAAGACAAAGTTAATCTGCTCTGTCTGTCCATATAATGACGTTGCGGCTTTCAGCCCCAGATCACCAGCTTACAACGCTAATTACCAGTAGCACAGGAAACTAGATATGCCGACTTCCAACTTCAAAGCTTCTGGTTCAAGCCAGACAGACGCGTCTGGCCGCCGATTCTGCATATAACAAGTACGCTTGTTACTAACAACACACACATACGCTTCCAAATTGGTGTGCGTCTTGTATTTAAATTAAGGCAACTTACTTCGAATGAAAATGTAAACGGAGATGGTATTAAATGTAACTTTCTATTATCGTGATCCAGCATAACTTTCTTCTCAAATATCACCGAGAACATTGTTTCGTGGTGGGGCATCTAAAATTACACAAGAAATCCCAAAACAAGTTAAACCTCATACCTCATACTCATCTATAAATATTCCACATTCACCAAGCATCGTCATATATATATATATATATATTTTTTTTTTAGTGTTCTGTTGTG
>NW_019059821.1:82319-100117 GCF_000696155.1 Zootermopsis nevadensis
TGACGACAGGTCAGGTCCATATGAACAGGATCCTTCCTTCCTTTTCTCGGACTGGGACCTGTTCATATATGTTCTTGGCAGATGATCCAGAAGTGTTTTGCCATTGCCTTCTTCTGTGTGTGCATGGAGTAATTGTTGGGATGCCACGGAGAAACCGGGGAAGCCCCCGGAGGAAAACTCCGTGTTGCCTAGACCACGGCCTTGCCCAACACAAGTTATAAATTCGGGCACCGCCGGGAATCGAACCCGAGACCCCAGGATTACAAGGCCAGCGTTCTAACCGCTAGACCACCGTGGCTATTCATGTATAATGCGTGACATAAAATCTGCGTAGGAGAATCAGTGAACATTCAGGTAACTTCGGAAGAAACGAGATAAGGTGAGAGATAAGAGAAGGGTGTAGGAGTTGCGATAGGCACTATTTTTTTAACGGGCAGGGAGACATAAATTTTTTTTGTGGCTACGAAGGACCCCAGGCAGTGCTCAATCGTCCTTCTGGTAGTGATAGGTCCAGTAAAGGTAAGTGATCAGGGTGGGATAAAATATAAAGTAGCAAGGAAACGAAGCAGGGTCTTATCCAAGCCTCAGCCCTTACCTCAAAGAAAACACTACTCTTTACCGTTACAAAGATCATATTTTGTATTCTGTTTTTTTTAGAAAATAGTCACTGTAAGAATCACACGAAATCCATAAAGACAAAATGAATACTTATTGGCTGTTCAAGCAGATTGAAAACGTAGTTGCCATTTGGCTTTACAGGGCTAATACAAAAATATCCGCTGACAGATGTACAAAAAAGTATTCAGAACTTTCAACCTCCGAGTTAGACTTGTTTAAATTAGCAGTGCGTAAAGATATGCATATTTACTGGTAGTGAGATGATAATATTAAAATTAATCTCAAGGAAATAGGAGTTATGGAGTGAACTTTACTCACCTGACTAAAATCTTTCTATATTTGAATATTTATGTTTTCGTAGAGGATACAGAGTGATAAAATATTTTTAACTTAACGGTCCCAAACATTTACAAATGTAATTCGATATTCATTTGTGTATTATCGTTTCCAAACATCTGAACTTTGTTACGGGTTCAAAGGATCATGTGACATTAATAATTAATTAATTAAAGTAATTCGCCAATTGCTGGGGCAGATACATTATAGCCTGGTGCAGTTTAGATTTAAAACGGCGTTTACTAATTAGATGTCGATCTCTTAATACATCAGACTTAACAAGATATCGGATTGAGCTGTCAAACTATTACCGAAATTGAATTCGCTGTAAATTAACTTCGATTACTGTAGTTGAAAGTTCAGTCAGCCTCAGGATAAAGCAGATAACATACTGTTAGTTCACTGTGTGTATCTGGGTTGCACAGCATGTAATTACAATGACGACTCTAATTATACAAATTACCATATGCTTTTGAAGAAGACGGAGGCAGATGTTGCCAGCACAAACCTGACATGACCAAGTGGCACAGAGCTCAGTTTGTCTTTTGGAAAAGACGCAGATCTCGAGATAAATATTCTAATGAGTCGATGCTAGTTTCCAGGGTTACCGTTGTTGTTGTTGTACAGACATGTGGACTTGTATGCAGGTAATCAACATCTTGGAGGAACATACTGCCTCCACATTCAGGGTTGAAGCCACACTTTAATCCTGAAGATGGAAACAGTATTTTCCTCCTAGCAACCCAGAAAACCAACACTGAAATCTTCACCGCCGTCAGTAACCAAAATTTCATGTCTATGTAAGGTTTTAGTGTTCTCAAGTTATTCAATAGAATTTAGTTATAACATTTCACTGAGCGTAACGTAGCATAAGGTAGTAAAGTCCGAGATATGAAAAATTTAAATGTGACGTCAGAAAATGCCGTATTTGTACGTATATCCGCAAAATTTAAGTGATACATAATTTTTAAAACCGAAAAGGAGAATTTGGAGAAGGGAAACAGCATTTTGCTTTCACGACACTTTTGTAAATTACAAAATTGAGTAAGAAATTTAAAAAAAATCCGGATTCGCTGCTGAAATTCCAAATTCATATTCTTGAAAGATATTCCACTGACAATCATGATTTATTAATCCAAAACAGTACTAGTCATCTGCAAAATATTCTGTAATTAAAACAAATACAATTTCTAGCGAGTAGGCAAATTGCTACAATCTTGCTCCAAGATTTGGTAACCTTAAGTTGGGGGCATCATTTCAGAAGAATTTCGAAATAAAAACTTTTTACCCTAATCTACAACTTTAAACAACATACAAATTTACTATCCGAATAAAAACATGAAACTTTCAATTCATTTGCCGCAATGAACAAAAGTAGAAAGGGAATTAGACTAGAAAGTTATCTCGCCTCTGTCCGTGCCTTTATGTGACATAAACTTTATGTGTGTGTTCCACGTTAATGTTCTCAGAGCGAAAGAAATTTCTGACTTCCCTGTTTAAATTTTCATCTCACATTTGGAAGATGATAACACAACAAATAAAACTCCGCCAATCAAATAATTTAGTACAAACACGTGGACAGTAATGAAACATAATATACGATATGAAACAGGGGATTTCCTACTGAACAGGGGCTTATTTTTACTAGTCATTTTTTCTTTCAAAACTTCTTTAAAGAAGCTTGTTGTAAATTCGTAGTGAATCCCTAAACAACATTAGAACTTGCTTTCTTTCCATCCGTCAGTGCTCGCGATTACATGCTTTTTGCATTTGAGCATTCGATCCATCACTCTACCTAAAATTAGGTCAACACAAGTCAGATTTCTCTGTTACCTTCATTTAAGAGTTCGTGTATGTCTTGACGTAAGTGTCAGATTCAGATTTGTACAATATATGTGCACGAGTTATTTTTACGTACATGAATATCACGACAATTTGAACATTTTTAACAAACATGGCGGCAGTGCGAAATTTGAGTCGAGAAAAATACTGCCATGGATTCTTAAAAGTCATGTCGTTTTATCCAGTACTGAACGACGTATTGCGTTTTAAGATTCCGAAGTATTATAAATCACATTCTAGCGCATTCATCTGTTATTTCTCAACATAAAATCGAACCGAGGATTGCAGACTGACCAATAAAACTGTCACAGTTATAAAATACGAGACATAATTTTTCGAAACAAATTATGTGACAATATATTATTTTATTATTTCTTATGTACAGGATTAAACTACGGCTAAATATTTAACTGCGTACGCGAACAACATGTACAAATTATAAATTTCCACAATGAATTATGAACAAATGTCGCAGCCAAGAATGTAGTACTCCTGCTTTATATTTGGGAACAATCTATTCACGGAGACTGCTTACCCTAATAGATTTTCCGCATTTTTTCTCAGGCCCTCCGAAAAATGACAGGATACCTTAAGTATGTCCATAAGCATTGTCTCCTTTTATAATATTTCGAATTTATTATTTAATAGTCGTATCATTTAACGCTATACAATCTGAACTACTCACAGCATCGTTAAATAAACAAAAAATTGGACTTAATACCGTGTATTTTTAATTTCTTTTTAGTTTATACCCAATTAAGTGAAATAGTAGCACCTAACTGTTTAGAGGGTTAAGGTTCTCTAAGCTTCTACAGCACTGTACCACAACTCTCCCATTTTATGACCAAATTAAGACTTCGTGGTAGAGGGATTTATTTTTGAGCAGTAAATAGACTGAAGAGTGACAGGGGGGGGGGCAATTACGTCACTCTGGGGGTGGGTTTGCATGAGGACGTAATCCGTGAAACCAAACAATTTGACACATTTCCCATCCCTGGTCAGGGAAACAACGGGGAAAAGCTTACAGTGCACATTTCGCATTAGATTTTATTGATTTCTCTCATGGAACAGCACTCAGTTGCACAAATTGTGCTGTCAAGCATTAGTTTATAGCCTTTCCATGCAATAAATAGGATGACAAGCGCCTTCCTCACAGCAAAAAGGGAACAACAGCAAAATACGTGGATAAAAGTTGTATTAATAACACGGTATTCGATATTTGTATTTTTAACGGAGGATATATAAATGTTACGCAACAGTTGGAAATAAATTACACGTTAAGGAAGAATATGGCTGTCATCTGGGAAGTTTACGGACGTTTCAGAGGTTCTTGCTGCCTCCACCATCAAGGAGATGAGGTCCGATGATGGAGGCAACACATTACACGGGGCTACAACCCAGAACCACGGTGGTCTAGCGGTCAGAACACTAGCCTTGTAAGCCTGGGGTCCCGGGTTCAATTTCCGGTGGTGCTCAAATTTATAACTTGTGTTGGGCAAGGCCGTGGTCTAGGCATCACGGAGTTTTCCTCCGGGGGCTTCCCCGGTTTCACCGTGGCATCCCAACAATTACTCCACTCACACACAGAAGAAGGCAATGGCAAACCACTTCTGATCATCTCTGCCAAGAATGTATATATGTATGAGCAAGTCCCTGACAACCTGAAGAGGTTGGAAGGATCCTGTTCATGATATATGGACCTGTCGTCAGACAGAACACTACAAATAAAAAAAAATAAAAAACAACCCAGAAGCCAACCAACCTCATACTAGCCTCCATGAGAGCGTAGAATCTAAATTACGTACGATTTACCATTCATGAAAATAATTTTTACATTAATTATAGGATTTAAAGGCAAGAAATAGTATGCAGAACACCATTTAACGTTTTAATTGACAAAGGGATATACAAACAGACACGTGACCTCGCGGAATAAAATAGCTTTTCTACGTAATTTCCTTGATTTAAGTTAAAGAAAAAAATTTACGTCCAAATTGATTCAGATTTCCTGCAAAAATGACTATTAAAGCAAGTCAGGATATGAACTCACAGCGTAATAGTTTTGGCGCTTTAGTCACAATCTGATCTCTGACCTTTGCAAATGGCGCCAGTGACGTCAGAGCTCTCTGGATGGCTGGGGATCTCCATGTAACCATGGTAACCAAGTGTAACCATGGTAACAAAGGTAACCATGGTAACCAGTGTAGCCTTTGGATTCCCCACTCAGTTGCTATGATGCGCGCGCAGAAAGAAACATGCAGGTCTTCATGTGAAGTGCCTCTAAGTCAGCGAACATAAATATCTAACATAAATTTAGTAGTTTACTAACTTAATGTTGTCCTGATGGTTTGAACTTCAGAAAGGCGAAACGTACAAGTGGTGAAATTTTGGGTTCTCACGGCGGCGAGTAGGATGGCGAGTGTCTTCTGGGATGTCGTGACGTGCACGTGAAGTATATTGACGTTTCAGTGATGCTTTCGCCCTTATGATGGAGGCAGTAAAACCCCCTAAAATGTCGGTAACTTTCTACCAGACTACACGGCTACTACTATTCTACTCCACTACACTGTAGCATCATTTTTAAATGATAAACAATGTATTTCTCAGATACTCATGATTTTCTCGACGGAGTTGACAGGAATCACTTCTACACGAGTTGTGTTGGATGTTACTCTCGTTACCATAGAAACGCTATAGCCTCTGCGTCAATCCTTTCCACCTCACCCAATCAATTTCGTTAGTTTATGCGTGACCATGGTTCGTATCACTCTCTATAAGCTCTCCCTGCTGCCATCTAGGGCAATATCGTCTATATCAGCCGTAGCTATAGTCCGACATGACGCATCTGACAAGAAACCTCGTAATGAAATATCAGCCCTTTGAAGCTGAAGCAAATCTGTGCAGTAATAATATTAAAATGAATCATAAAAATATAGGGCGTAAGGTTGTCAATTGGCTGAAAACACGGTTCAATGGCGGACAGGTATGAAATTTTTAATGAATCTCTGAGTAACATTAAAGGCAGAAAATTTATTTAACAGTATAATATTTTCTAGAAATTTTCTGTTCCATGGAAGTTGTACACAGCTAAATCTAAAATACTGTCTAAAACACATTCTAATTCATTAATCTCATCTTTATAGCTCATCAGGCCTGATAATAAAACAAAATGACACTAAATATTACATCTGAACCTGACATGTGGATCTGGATCTCAGTTCAGTGTCCTTTAAATGACACCTCCCACACAGCAACAGAACTTCCGCCATGTTGTTTCATATAATCAGGATATACAAGCAAATGAATAAGAGGTAATAAAGACAGGAAATGTTTTTGATTGCGCATCAGACCGTAAACATCGCTCATTTCCTCTCACTTAAGAAACAACAGAAGGCAGACTCGAGTACTTTCTGCCATCTTATTGTCGCGACTTTTTCTTTAAAAAAAACTGAAGTGAGGCTTAGGATAAACTCTAGCATCAACTCCTACTGTATAACTTTCACAACAAAATAACAGGAACTTGTAAAACAAATACTATAATACAATGAATTTAGGTATATTTTTTGTTCAACGGTGAGCAATAAATGTAAAAATTAATCATTTCTTGGAAGTTTTCAGGAATATTAAATACGAACAGAATCGTGAGACACAGTAAGACACTTAAAAATTCTGCTTAAAGGAAACAGTATTGTCCAATTTCTTTTAATAAAACTTGAATGGAAAGTTTCACTACATTTTTGAAACGGTTTCTTGACGTATATATATTTATATATATTACTGAGTTGCATTTTCTATAGGGCAGTGTTTATCAGCTGGGGGCCAGAGAAATCTTCGTGTTCCATATAGGAAAAATTCGTAAGTAGCTGTCGGTTTGCCAAGAAGGAATAATATTATTAATTTGAAAAACAAGGGACGAATACTCTAAAATGCCGCAGAGAACATTTCTTACTATCTGTGCTCAGTTAGTTATGCAGTCTGTTTTGTTCCCATAAATTATAAGGAGTAATAATAGAGAACAAGTAGCAGACTGTCAGGTTAGAACATGTCTGGCCTTCCTCTTGAAATAGTGCTGAGTTAAATTCTCACATAAACGGGCGATATAAAAGTCTCTTAAAAGCCGAGTAACGAGCAGGTTCCATTTCTAGAGAATGTTGTAAGTGACTCAGCTGCTGAGCTAAGTTGTTCGTAAGTTGTCTTTATGACCAGAGACCCATGACATTAAAAACAGGCTCCGAGACGACGGAAAACGTATAACCACCCCTTCCAATCGACCGCCCCAACTCAGTAACACTGTTAATTATAAGTTTCATTACGATAACGCATTTATACCAAACATGTTAACAGCTACGTAAGGATCATCAATGCAGCAGCCAGAAAAAAAGTCATCATTTTCATGGTCTAAACGGGGAGAAGGTGGAAAAACCGTTTACTTGTATTAGCGCTGAATCATATACAGATCACTCTCGTTATGAGCGCTTTCGTTATCCGCGGTTTAATTTCGGTCAAACCTGTGTCGAAACTTCACCAGGAACATCAGAGAATGTGATGAAGATAATTAATTACCTTAGCATCAAAGAATTCTGACGTCAGTCCAACATAAAAATGTTTTCTGTTTTACACGTTTTCAATACTCGCGGGGATTCACAGGAACTCAACATCCGTGTATAACGAGACATGGTAATTGATAGTCTAATTTATTTATATTATATATGGTTTACTTAACAAATCTGTAAGTAAGTTAGAGTACACAGCATCCGATAATGTAATTAAAGAAGTACTCCAGACAGCGTGGTCTATAAATAAATTACCCCCGCCCACAATTTATGTTAAACGTCTCCCGATCTGTCAAATCACAACAGCAAAGATCATCAGGTCCAGTAACAAATAAAGACAGAATGGTAATAGAACGATTATATTGGTTTTATAATGTTTCCTTAGTAAAGAATATAAATTATTAATCTCCTCAATATGCATTTTCGTCCATTCTTTTATCACTTCATTCTTCTTAAGTCCAAATATTCATCTCAGTACTGTGTTTCAGTGAGGACCCTACGTACAATTAAGTGAATCCAATGACCAATTCACAATTCTGCGGAGCTGAAATGGTAATTTAGTTTTCATTAAACATGGCACGTCTGTGTGCAAATATGACGTCATATATTCCTGGAATCATGTAATTGTTTGTTAGTCTATAAATTACATCATTGAAGATTAACTGAATACAGGTTGCAATGTAATTAGAGGGCAAACAATACAAATTTTATATTTATCATGCACAATTTAATTCCATTTGCAATATTTTGTTACTAAATGAAAATGATATTACAAAAAAAAAAAATTCAAATATATAAGTATAAATAACAGATAGGCAAATGTGTGTCATATGAAGATGCTTTAATTTAATGATGGAAGCCTTAGCCTGCTTGTATATAAAAGTATTTTAAATATATAAAACATATTTCATTCTGAGTGAACACTATTTGCTTTTAAACAAGAATCTAATGTTCTGCCCAGTTTGATAACATGCGACCGTCGATTCGAAATTGTGGTATATATACAGGGTGAGTCAGAAGTATGTTTACAAATTTCGTGTGCGTGTTCGAGGATCAAAAATAAGAAAAAATGTTCCTATGAACATGGGGTCGCAAATGTTAATTTTCGAAATAATAGCCATGGATGTACGTAGGTGTGTATGTATGTATGTGTATGTAATTATTTCGCAATTTTACTACACATTCTTGAAGAGAGTACTCGGCTGCAGACATTTGTAAGGCAACATCGGAGTCACAAATCTGTCTCAATTGTCTCATCCATCAGAAATGTTTAATAATACTTTTCTGACTTCATATTTCTGAAATTTGCATCCCATGATTAAACCTCATTCTCAGAGTCCCAACGTCGGAAATAATATACATGTATATCACTGCATCAAAGCCACTTCTGATTGGAAGAAAGCTAATTTTAAACTTGTGTTATTAGTTTTTAATTCTATTTCTTGTTTGCAAACCGAGAAGCTTGTATCATAAAAAAGTAAATAGACACTTTTAAATCAAATTCTAGAATTTTCCGTAATATAATTTATCGGCGTTCATACTGGAACCGATACAAGACTTATTTTTATCAACACGGTCCTGGGACTGGGATACGCCATGTAACATAAAGTTTAATCAGAAGACCAAATAAGATGAACGTAATCTCATCATCTCTGAGAAATTACGCGGCAGAAACATAATAACGTAGTTTCCCAGAAATGTCCTGTGGAACCGGGAGAAACTTAGAAAGCCAATATAGACGGCCATCTGGCCAAGCTGGTAGGTGGTTACCTTATTGGGGTAAGGTCTTTGCCTTCATTTTCCTCTGTCCTGTAAATTTAACTTCATTTGAATGACCCTACTGAATAGAAGAGCTCATAACATCTGTAATATGCTCTTCGTTTTGGATGCATTACTTCTTCGAAATACGAAGGCAGTGAGACGAACAAAAGTGAATGGTCTTGAGATAACAGATGAGCAATGCCATTTCTGGCATTACAATCTTTATCGTTGAAGATTATGGTTTTGATACACGTCCAGGGAGACCACCGACTGTAAAATGTAGGCCCTACCTACTGTGGTAAAGATTTGTACCTGACGAAGCCTATTAAATTCAACATTCCTATGTTTATGAAGCCAAATAAATGGCTTTAAGATGGGTTCCATTCTTGACAAATATTATTACAATTATAAAATAAAGGAAGGTGTAATTTTCAGGGCATGCAGCACGCATAGGAAGAAACGAAATGCGTACAACATTTTTGTTGGATAAACTGAAATAAATAGACCTCTCGGTAAACAAGGGCGTAGATCGGAGGATAATATTGGCGTAGGGAGGGTGAGACAGGATTAATGTAGCTCAGAATATAGACTAGTGGTAGACTCTAATGGTCAGGGTATAGATAATTTTAGTTCCTTAATAGGCAGGAAAATTCTGTACTAGTAGAGCGATTATTGGTTTATGAAGGTGTACTCTGCTCCATGAATATAGTTAGTTGCTTAGCTGCTTGGTTGGTTAGTTAATTAGTTAAGCAGCAAGTCAGTAAGAATGTCCTAAGATATAACAGACATTATATTCGGACAAAACAAGGACATTTATCGACTAGTGAACGAAAGTAATTTAAGAGTAAGGCGACTGAGAAGAAAAATAAGCTGTCTTAAATATACTGGGGACACTGGAAACGACCCGTTCTTCAAGTGCCTGAGCACTGCGGGTTCCAAATATTTCGTTGGCTTGATCTATAGACATTCGGTAGGAATCCTTGGACGAGGGATCGGTCCGTCGCAAGGCCTCTACCTGTACACAGGACAGCACAACACAGACATCCATGGCTTGAGTGGGATTCGAACCCACGGTACCAGCGACCAAGCGGCAGAAGGTCCAATCCTCAGACCGCGCGATGTGGTGTTTCTCAAAAGTCCTTAAATTTTCTTTACAGACGTTTGTACGTCTGTATATTCTAAAAAAACTTTTGATATGCTTTGAAACTAACACGCAAAAGTAGAGATGTCTCTCCTTGTCTGCATCCACACAACATTTAGTTGAAAAAATGATAACTTTTTTCTGTGTGAACATAAGCTGTTTGCAACATCTGTTACCTTTTACGACAGAAACGAAACACCTTCAAGAGATTTCTGGGTAACACAGAATATCTCGTGAGCTTTACAAAGAGTGTGCTACATATATCACGTTTTTCTTTTATGAAAACCGTGTTAAGAGATACCCACTCAAGTTTGAAAAGCTTAATTTATTCAACAGCATTTTCGTATTCCAAAGCGAAATAGCATTTTCTGAAGAAAAAAACTAACTAGTGTTTTGGTCTGATATGTAGCTTATTAAAACACAAAATACTTTCATCTTTCTGCTCGGCTGTAAATGGACTTTATTTCAGGTCATGACCACGCCTTGAATAACTCATATTTATTGACCTCTGTGCCATTAATATTTTCCTAAGGTCCTTTCAATTTCCTATGAAATGTAGGCCAATTCTACAAACATCTCGGTTAAATTTGGTGTCCTTAAACGACATGAAAGCAATGACGTCAAAAATGTCTTAATAAGGTTTAAATTAGAAATTTATCGGCGCCTATCACTACACTCTACTAATCAACTAATTAACTCAGTTGAGCACAGAAGACCGACTGAAGATCTATCAATGAAAAATATAATTAAGATTTAAAATTACACAGCACTAATTATTGATTATTTTAGTAACATTGAATGTTTTATTAAATTACCTCGAATTCCGACACGTAATATTTAACAGAAAGATATATATTTATAAAATGTACGGTCATATTGCCATAAATAACGTTACTAAAATTGTAAACTGTTCATTAAATAAACATCTACTTTCAAATTATGTCTATTTTATATGTAGGTGAGCCATGTTTTATTTCCTAATCGTCCTGATGATAGAGGAAGAAAATTCCTCTGAAACGTCGATCAATATCTACCAGAATATAGGTGAAACATTACGGAAGACAGCCATCTTAATATTTTCCGCTGTGAAAACGTTAAATCTCATCGAGATAAACAGTTATTCACCTATTACTGCTTATCCGATTGCTCTATAATTACTTGGAAGCTCTAGCCAGTTAACCGCGCAGGAGGGATCCGATCTCTGGCGCCTGCCAGCTATGGACGCCTACAGACTCTTTCATCACCACTAATGCACATAGCCTTGATTTATTTAATGAAGCCATTAGACGCCACTATTACCGATTTACGATGCAGTCACAATTCTACTCCTCTGCAAACTCCTAGTGACGTACACGAGAATAACTGGCACATTTCTGAATCATTCATGCCCAGAACTCGAAGGGAAGAAAACCACGTGGGAGATATGTGAGAATATTGGAGGATAATGTTAAAATGAATCTTAAAGAAATGGGAGGGGGTGATGGAGGCAATACGTGTATCTGAAATGTCGATAAACTTCAACGAGAAAAATTATTTCGACATTACTCTATCATTCACATCTCAAAAATAAGTGGAGAGGAGGGAAAATAATAAAAACTTCTGTTTGAATCTGATTGATTCAGAAAAATCTGCGCATTTAAAATATCCATTATCTCTATAATGTTAAAATAATTGCAAGGAAATGTAGTCTATAAACATTAAATATTAAGATAAAATTTAGAAGACAAATGTTTGCTATTATTCTCTTCCATAATAGTAAAGAAAGGGTTATCACTAATGTATAACATTATTCACAGCGTATTTACAACGTGTGCCCACAATAATATTATCTTATGAACATTTTAACATACAGACAAACATCAGGCATTGAAGACAAATCAACAAAAGAAAAGCTTAGGAAAAGTTGTATTCTTATTTTATACCAATATATAGAAGTATCCACGACAGAATTGTAAAACATGGAGCCTAAAGTACGTTATATATTCCATATAACTGAATATACTTAAAAATACTACTTTGAAATCAGTTTTGTTTGCACAAAAATTTAAGACTGAATATGCAGCAAATGCAAATCTTTTATTTATGAGTTAACATTCTCCTGAGGAAGTATTCAAATACAGTATTCTGATATTCACGTCGTATCCTATTATTCAGGTTTCCCCCCCTCCCTCATCAAAGCAAATTCTAAAATATTATACCAAGGATTTTGCATGATTTGTAATTTATTCTGACAAATCTCGTAATAATTGTAGAGTACGAAGGTCAACGGACCATCCCTTCACAGCATCCATGCTTTTAACTCTCCTGTAATTTCAGTATGAGTTTTATCCATGACATTGTTTCCCATGAACTCACAGAGTGAGTTGTCACTAGCGGTCAGAATAACATAATTGGCGAAAACTGAAATCTTTCACTTACCAAAGGGTCCACTTTAAGGAGCCGGGTGTGAGGGACACTTCGCTTACTGCGCGCGTGAGGCAGCGCGCGGTATAAAAAGTGAAACTCATTTGGCGAGCCCAGGATCTGGAAAAAAAGTTACGTCAGTCATAAAACAAGTACTGAATGTCTGGATATATCCTAACTGAATTAAATCATAACATTTTTAAATGTTATTTTGCAATTAAATACACCGTACTAGATAGTTCATTTTATCTTAACTCAACCTTGAAGATGGAGGCAGTATTTTCTTCCGAAACATTGACATGTACTTTAAAGCACATTTTTTCTTGTTTACTCTTAAAATCGTATGAAACCCACTAATGCATTATGATTGGGTAAAATGCAAAGATGTTAATTTTTACAGCATATATTTTCCATTAGCTTTTAAAGTTTTAAAAATTGCGAATTATTTGTATTTATATCGAGTTCTATGCCTTCTAAGAAAATAAGCACATTAATTTGGTGAGAAAAAGTATACTCTAGTACTAAACATAATAATACTGAAAAATTATCATAACAGAGACGAGCCATCTGCATTACCGATTTCTATCGTAACCCTGAATAAGGTGTATATGGCAATAAATACATTACATCTGCAATTTTTAATTATTTTAATTCAGTATTAGCGTCATATGTGAAATGCGATGTTTTCAGGGTGATGAAAGTGTCAGCTCTAATCTTGTTTTCACGACACGAATACTTGTAGGCGGAAAACAATGTTTCGGAGTAAAGTACTGTCTCCTTCTTTACTGTAGTACTCACTTTATTCTGAAGATCTAGGTTATGCGATTATTCGGAACCGCCTACAAATATACAGAGCGTCAAAAGCTCAGAAGACCACAATCCACAACGGCTTTGTGTTTATTCTGAGCCACTCTGATATATCTTGAATGTATGTAGTAACTATGTTCGTCGCATGATTTAACTTAAAATAATTCTGTATTTTGTTTGTGAAATGTACATATTGTTTTCGTACGATTCTCAGAATAAAAAGATTATTTTTTGAACAGCATTAACCAACTAATCTTTGAACGTATTTTCTAGGAGACAGAAAATTAAATTAAAAATATTATATTTTATCTTCGTGGTCCAAAATGTCAATGAAGTATAATAAAACTTTGTTGCTTTACGAATAAGTAGGTATTTAAGACATGTTACTCTGGGCGTATACAAATCTGTGAATATATTGGCAAATGCATCGCTGATATCACAGAGAGATTACAACATTTCACAAGTCGAAAGGAGGGAAATTAATCTTCTCTGTTGTCTTAAAACGTGGGATTATTACACGTTCAAATGCAGCATCCTTCTGGGCTTCAGTATTTTATTATTTCAGTAGATGTTAAGGAAATCCCAAGACAGAGAATGGAAATTTTGCTAATATTGAACAAATGTTCGATAACCACATCAGTAACATCGCATTTCGTGTATTAGAATACAGCGGTATATTGGAGTGCCACAGGCAAAGACTGGCTTTCTGTACGGTCCAACTACCCATGCACTCAAAGACCTCATTTCATTAAATACCGTACCTCATACGCGACCATTCTGTAAAAGCATTGGCGGTTTCATGAACGGCTATTGAAATGCGGTGAAGTGGACACATGAGCTCTATCATATGAACATAGTCTCACGGTCACTCATTCTTGCAGAAAATGACATTCATTTGATTTTGATTGGTTCATTTGTCATATATCTCATATAGGATGTTTAGCACAGATGGAACCAGAATTCAAATCTCGTATTTAAATTATTCTACAGCGTAGTATAATATTAATATACATTTTATTTGTGTTCTATTAAAAATGTAGAATAAAGTACTTGATACGTTCTTTAAAATAGTGAATTTTTTCATAATTATATACATCGTAACGAAGTGTGTTCAATTATAGTGTTTAAAGTATGTGTCAGGCATCAGTATTAATCATGCATCTCTACTCTTGTTCTTATAACGAAAACACATAGATATATTTTCAAAGAAAAGATGTGTATTTAAAACTTGACAATAATAGAATGTCAATTTAACGTGACAACTGTAACCACACTTTCTAATTTAAATCTAAGATTTACATTACTTCCCTTAGGATCACTGGGTCCATTGTTTTAGATGCTTGTTTTATTAGAGAATATTTTTAAACTTTAAATATGAATGTCCTGTGGGCTGTTGCGCTGTGTAGTCTGCTAGAATTTTACCATTGTTTCAGAAATCCTTGCTGCCTCCATCTGCAGGGCGATTTGTACTATACTACATAAAATTCTAATTTTTTCAACTTTATTGGTTATGTAACGTTAAATGTAAGGATTTAAAAAAGTGATCAATAAAATACACAAGTTTTACTTTCCACAAATCCAACTATAAAACTGAAATAGAGTTTCTTTAGAATTTTACCTGCTTCTTATTTGAAAATGTTTCGATTTTCATATAATTGCTATGTAAGTTTAACAAGAATTAGAATAGTTTGGTTCCCTACTGAGATAGGTAGTTACGTCCCACAACTAACATTTATTCTCTGTAGGTCTCCGTACGTGACACGTTAGGATTAATTTCGTTCAAACTTAATCCGAATCAACTGTGACTCCCTTACACAATATGGACTGAGTAATGGGATTTAAATTAACAAGAAATAAATTTGCATGATAATGGATGTTTCTGTTCAGAAGCAGGCAAGCAGCAACGTTGGTTTGCTGTATTTATATTCACTATTCAATACGCTTTTCTATGAACGTTAATCGAGTGTCGACAAAACTTGATCTGGAACTTCGTAATAAATATGTATACGAGCAATCACCTGACTCTGTTTCACAGTTAAGTAGGGCTTGCACCAATTCCAATGCAGTCTCAAAACTCGCATTGAGGTCTTCGTACAATCCTGCAAGAAAACCATACGCGACCAAGTAGGGAAAAGGTACAGAATTGTAAGAACAGACTCCTACAGAGACGACATCTCGTTTTCCTTATTAAGTAAGATGGTAAAGTTGCGTCATATTATGATATAATAAATATATATTATTTAAATCTTGTCCGTCTAATCACAATAAATTCTTATTAAATATTAAAATATTACAATAATTAAAATTTAAAATATTTAAAATATTAAATGATGTTCTTTATCGAAATATTCGATTTACATTAGACCATATTTCGATAAAGAACATCATTTAATATTTTAAATATTTTAAATGTTAATTATTTGCTCAATATGACTTTAGTGTGAGTGAACGTTTTTTGTTGTTTTTGTATCAGCCTGTAATGTAAATAATATAAACACTAAATGAATATTAATAAAATAGAAAATAAAATAATATATTGAAATAATGAAATATAATTTTGAAACATACCAGAAATATATAATAAATGAATAATATATACTTATTAAATAAGCTTTACAGACTTCAGGGTAAGATAATTGTTTTAAATGGGTGTGAAATTTGGTCTCTCATAATATTGAAAAAAGGAACACAGACTAAGCCTGAGAACAGGACACAGAGAAAAATATTGGGCCCAGGAGGGATGAAGAAATAGGAAACTGGATAAAACTGCATAATAATAAACCTTATGATTCTTATTCTTCACCAAATATTGTTAGGATGATCAAATTAAGAAGGATGTATTAGTCGAGGTATTCCCATATAATTTTGGCTGGAAACTCTGAAGGGGAGAGCAAAATTGGAAGACTTAAGAATAGAAGGGAGGATAATATTAAAATTGATATTAGGTACATGGTCTGGAAGGGTATAGATATTTATTATTCTGGCACACTGGCGCTATGTTTTGTGAATAGGATAATTAAACTTCGTGTTCCAAAAAGACGGACAACATCTTAAATAACTGGATGACTTAGTTTCTCAAAAAGAACCCAGCTCAACAGACTTCATTAGTTGTGTTAATGGAAAGGCCCATATAACTGTCCTGCGCTTTGTCACATTCGTACTCGATTACCAATTAAATACTTGTTTAAAATGGTCCCAGTTTTGAATTTTTAAATGTTTATGTCTTTAATCTCGTTGCTTTGTAAGGTTCTGTATGCCAGTTTACTTAAATACTGTACCGTGATGACTAAAATGAAATATTCAAAAAAAAAATACCTTAATTCTGAGAAGAAAACAGCGCACGTTTTACAGTTTACACAGAACCTTTAACGACTTCTCGAAGGAACATTCTTTGGTTCTACTTAAGACGGGCTTAAATCAATATAAATTAAATTTGACTTAAGCCGGTCTTCCTAAGCACCAAATAATTGCTCTAATATTACGAGATTCCGCTTCAGGACAGAAATAAAACCTCGTAACTCAGGTATGTTTCGCAATTAGCAGTTTCGAACTTGCTTCTCAGACTTTATTGTGTAAGAGGATCTCAGCTTCGTTCGATAGCATGTTGACGAAGATCCCAATTGTCTACCGCACGAATCTGCAATTAAACTTGAAGAACTAAAGCGAGGTTAAGTTTCAAATTAGTCAACAAAACATTCTGAGACACTGTAAGATGTATACGAAACAAAGTCAGTTTTCAAAACAAAACATCTGCATCTCGTGTGTATTAGACATCAGAAAAAAAAGGCACTAAACGTAAATAAGGGCTTGGCTTTGAAATTTTATACCACGCTGTTAAGCAGAATTTCTCGAATGGTATCCTTTTTCTGTGATTATATTTTTTTGTACTAAAGTCTATTTTGGAGAAACTACAAGGATAAAGTCTTCTCTTCACAGAGACACAATGCTTTTAAACATAATACTAAATCTGTTTATATCATCATTTTTAAAAATGTTGCATTTCAGTTGTGTCAAATATTATAAGTACCTTAATAATAATAGTGGATAAATACTATAAACGAGAAAACATTAATGCCAGCGAGGAAACTGTTCTAGAAACAAACGTATACAAAATTATATTATCCTAAAGTGTTTCCATCACGGTTTACTAGGAAATAATTTTAAAATCTAGCGAAGTTGTATTTTCGAACAAGAGTTAACAAATCATAATTAAATTAATTAAATAGTTAACAGAGTATTTAATCAATCAACCCTTGTAATGGAAACTTTTACAAAGACTAATTGGCCAATGCTGTTTAGGATAATTATCACTGTTTATTGTGAGAATCGTGTGAACC
>NW_019059821.1:100405-110453 GCF_000696155.1 Zootermopsis nevadensis
ACCCCCCCCCCACCCCACCCCCCCCCACATACACACACACAGAGTGTTAAAGTATGTGACACAATTAACACTGCTTTGGAAATCAGTTAAAGCAAAATTAATAACAAAGGAGTACGATAAGGCTACTTTACACAGAGCTGTGTGCTTTATAAGGCCAGAGGGTTTTGTTACAGACCAAAGACCATATATGGATCACGTTATATGACGCAAAATCCAATAACCAATATGTAGGGTTATTCTTTATCGTATCTTCATAGTTAATATGCTTATTCGGGGGAAAAATGGAGCTCCTATTTCTCCTTTCTGTATTTTATTTATTCATTTTTACGTTTTGAACAAAAGTTCATGCAATCGGATCTGGCTGTAGATCGAGAATTTTAGCGGCCATAATACCTTTGTCAGTCTTCATCACATATCACTAGAGTTCGCTTTTCGCACATGATAAGTCTATGATTCTCATGTTACAAGGGTTTAAATAACGCAGTCCTATTTAATCTTGGTGAGTTTTTACGTTCTCATGGAAGCGAGTATGAAGAAGGTCTTCTAGATTCTTGCGCCGTAAAATAGACATCGTCTCTCTGAAGACGCAGACAGCAAGCACCTATAAAACTTTGGCGTATGTACTTAGTATTACACTAATAACAACTTGCAAGAAATAAGATTGTTGATCATAACGATAACTTAAAATGTGCATGTGTTTTTTTTAGCAGAATGTGAGTTGGTGTACGTAAAAATAACTAGAACATCAAAAGTTTCAAAAGATAATTTTGATTAAAATAAGCTCAGTTCACAAATAAATATTGTCCATAAACATTTAAAGCTATATAACAAAAACTAATCAATTTCTGGTAGAAGATATTATAATTTTGTAAAATGTATGACCGTCTAGCATTTGTAAACAAATTAATCCAGTGGCTTAACAATAATAATGTTACCATCAAGGCAGTGATACCGCCACGGTGGTCTAGCGGTTAGAACGCTGGCCTTGTAATCCTGGGGGTCTCGGGTTCGATTCCCGGCGGTGCCCGACTTTATAACTTGTGTTGGGCAAGGCCGTGGTCTAGGCAACACGGAGTTTTCCTCCGGGGGCTTCCCCGGTTTCTCCGCGGCATCCCAACAATTACTCCATTCACACACAGAAGAAGGCAATGGCAAACCACTACTGGATCATCTGCCAAGAACGTATATGAACAGGTCCCAGTCCGAGAAACGGATGGAAGGATCCTGTTCATATGGACCTGTCGTCAGACAGAACACTAAATAATAATAAGATGAGGTGGTCTAGCGGTTAGAACGCTGGCCTTGTAATCCTGGGGGTCTCGGGTTCGATTCCCGGCGGTGCCCGACTTTATAACTTGTGTTGGGCAAGGCCGTGGTCTAGGCAACACGGAGTTTTCCTCCGGGGGCTTCCCCGGTTTCTCCGCGGCATCCCAACAATTACTCCATTCACACACAGAAGAAGGCAATGGCAAACCACTACTGGATCATCTGCCAAGAACGTATATGAACAGGTCCCAGTCCGAGAAACGGATGGAAGGATCCTGTTCATATGGACCTGTCGTCAGACAGAACACTAAATAATAATAAGATGAGGTGGTCTAGCGGTTAGAACGCTGGCCTTGTAATCCTGGGGGTCTCGGGTTCGATTCCCGGCGGTGCCCGACTTTATAACTTGTGTTGGGCAAGGCCGTGGTCTAGGCAACACGGAGTTTTCCTCCGGGGGCTTCCCCGGTTTCTCCGCGGCATCCCAACAATTACTCCATTCACACACAGAAGAAGGCAATGGCAAACCACTACTGGATCATCTGCCAAGAACGTATATGAACAGGTCCCAGTCCGAGAAACGGATGGAAGGATCCTGTTCATATGGACCTGTCGTCAGACAGAACACTAAATAAAATAAATAGAATAAAACAAGGCAGTGGTTTGGTTCTATCTACTATTAAATATTATATCATGGAATAACTAAATTAAATTAAAACAGAAAATATTTTAAGTAAGGTTGAAAGTCCGAAAATAATATCCAGTTAGTTTCCTACCGATAGAGTTTAATGATTAGAAGATTTTCACTAAATTCCACGACGGAAGAGTAAATTTTTGTTGGTCTCGTACAGCATCTTTTATTTAAAGAACTAACGTAGTTTCAACCAAACGATTATTATAAAACGAAGCGCATGCAGAAATATTCATTCCTTAAATAACATTTAGTCAAGTGCATTCTCTCAATTATTACGAGTTATGTAAATCTTTACGGAGCGAGTTTTTTGATGTTTAAGGAAATTGAGCGATTCTGTGACAAAGTCAGAAGCACCGTAAGAGAAGACGGAAGACAGCGCGCACAGACGCTACGCTGAATGTGGCAAAAACGCATTCCGTTTCGGAGAGCGCTCATGAACTGTACAAAAGCACGCGCCAAGGTAACGTTTGCCTCCTTTGATGTGTGACGGAAGACTAAGAGTGGAAAATTGTACTCCAAAAAGATACACATATTTTCCAAACTCGTCTTTACAATTTTGTATACCTCGCTGACTTTAACTTCAGTATATTACACATATACGCATAAATATATTGCGTACCTTGCCACACTGCAGGTACAGTGCGCGAAGTCAGAAGTTGTTTCATTAGTAAATTCTACAAATATTTCATATAACTTGTATATCTCTGTTATATGCATGCATATAATCGTTATGTACTTATTTTCATATACAACACTAACAAATAAAAATAATATTTATTAAGATATGAGTTAATAATTAAAATTCATTATTATTACTTCCAAAACAAAACAAAACAAAAAATTACTATCTTTTTGCTGCAGTAAGTGCCTGTAAGTTACAAAATATTAAACGATTCGTTAACAAACAAGAAGATTATTTTTCCATTCACAGACAATAAAACATTTCTGCCTGTGTGTGTGTGTGTGTGTGTGTGTGTGTGTGTGTGCTTGTTTCGACTTATTTTTCTTTATAAATCAAATATGGAATGGAAGAGTTCACTTCGAAGACCTAGTAGCAGACGGATGAATAATAATTAAATCCAATTCTTTATTATTAGTGAAGAGTCAATTGAATAAAAATTTTCTTGGATATTATCCATCGTCTAGTAAATATAAAACGTAAAACGACGGAGATAGGGATTAGCTCTATCTAGTGGGCCCAACTGTGTAGGAACCTGAAGACGGAGATAGAGTCCCATCTCCGAAACGTCGTTTTACGTTTTATATTTACTAGACGATGGATAATATCCAAGAAAATTTTTATTCAATTGGATTTATCTGGCTCAGAGTAGAGAACTGTGTACAGAATTTGATTAGTTGAGGGACTATCAGCTTCTCAACAACGACTCCGTTCCATGGAGTTAGTTAATGATTATAATTAAAGAGGAATCGTGCATTTGCATTGCCAGCAAAACCTCTGTCTTAAGCGAATTCCTGCAGCTGCTTGACGGCAAGTGAGCTGCCTGCAATATTTCACAGGACCCCCCCCCCAAAAAAAAAAAAAAAATCAGGATCCCACGCGGTGTAAAACCTCCTCCATAGTCAAACTGTAACAATTTACGAGCCTCGAAAAACTTGGGGGAACATAAAACACAATTTGCCTAATTGCCCTTGGCCTTTCCTGTTGGGAGGAGTTTCATATCATGAGAGTGAGAGAATTCTCTTTGTGTCCAGATTCCTGTACAATACTCCATCGCACATTGCCTTGAAATTGATTCAATATCTGCACGTATATAATATGCAATAACACTAATGAATTTCTACTTTGTAAAATTTGAGGTTTTCACGGTGGTGAATCTGAAGTTGGCTGTTTTCTGGGTTATTGCGCCTTGTAGTCTGGTAGAAGTTTACCGACGTTTCAGGGGTCCTTTCTGCCTCCATCATCAAGGCGATGAGAGGATAATATTAAAAAGAATTTTGGATAAAACGTGAAGTAGATTAATCTTGTATAGAACAGGGACCGTGACAATCTACTGTAAACCCAGTGACTTCCTGAGCGACTGTTAGCTTCTCAAGAAGAATCTTGCACGTGGAGTTAGTTGTTTGTTAACCACAAGTTTAGTAATACTTTTTAATCTCCTATGAAGCATTTTCGTTGTAAGATGTACGAATATAGTTTCCTTATAAATAATTTAGCGAATTAAACGTAAGTAATTTGTAATGCGTAATTTTATTTCAGACGGGAAGAGACATGCAATTCTTCATTAACAACACTTGTTTCGTTCGTAGGCTACTCAGGATATATGACATTCATATTTCCTTAGATTATATTTGCCTACAGTTCAGAGATGTCTTTCTGCATTAGCTGTTTATGGTGGGCGGCATTGTTTGATCGACAATGCGAGTCATAACTACCCACCACGACGTCAGTATTAATGAATATGGTAATTATATTCCCCCAGAGACACTTGTTTGTTGCTACATAGAACCGAGACAGCCCTGACTCGTGGTGGACTATTAATGGACAATTTTCGTGGGGTTAATTTACATGATGAAGACGAAGTTACTCTACCTTCAAAATATCAAAATAAATTAAAACAGCTTTTGCTTTCGAGGTAAATTTACTAGTCTGGATCAAAATTAAATAGATAAACATTGTTGTATGTACATACTTCACATAGAAATTTCAAGTAGATTATTTAATTATATCCAAAATTTCCTCCCCATTTTTCAAGCGTTTAAATCTGCGCTGAAAATGGTACAGAAATACATTTACCAGTTCTCTCCTCCTATGTCATGGACCAGATACGCCCACAGAGCTTCTCCGTGGCAACACCTGATGCTTGGAACCTACGCAATGTTGCAGTGGCTATTTTTATCTTCATTTCTATCATGCACTTCTACCATAATTTTATAAGGACAATGAACTGTTTTCCTTCCAGGTTTAAAATCTTCGAAAGCCAATTTTGTAGAAGAGACACCAGGAAGAGATGTTTGAATCTACTTGTAGCGAAAAAAAGACATTTCAAGGAAAGTGAAAAGCGTAGGAACGAAAAACAATTATGCTACAAAAATAAGATTCTACGTCTCTTCATAAGATTATAAATTGATAACATAAAATATAAATGACTCTTAATTAAAAACTACGTGATAAAACCACTTGAGGCTAACTAAAATAATAGTATGTTCGTAGGTGCTAACGAATAGTTTCAGAAAAATTACGGATCAGTACAAAAAACTTAAGCCATGACTCACTAACCGACGGAAAGCGTCACGACGCCTATTATTCATATGCCGATACGGTTTAAATTAAAGGGAGAGAACATAACACACTAAGTTTGTGACGCACTGAGTGTCGCGACGCTCGACGTCGGTCAGTTAACGTCATGTCATATGGTCCCCCGAATCTCGCCTTATTTGGAATCTGGTGTCGGGCGTCAAGACGACTTTTTTAAACACCTAATTAGGATACCAAATAAAATGAAATAGACCGTCAAGCCAGGTAAAGTCGGTCCACAACCCTGAACCCTATTTTTCTTATATCTACCTTAACATTGTTATTCCATCTCCTCCTTGGTCTTCCGAGTGTTCATCTCCCATAAGATATACGACAAAAAATTTGAACGCATTACTAACCTTCAGCGTTAATCCGAACTAATCCGTGCTAATCCACCGTAATCGACCTTAATCCGGCTTAATCCGCACTACCCCAATCTAATCCAGTCCAGGCCAAACGTATTCAGTCCAATCCAGAACTAACCTAATCCGATCTAACCTAACCTAATATAACCTACAATAACACAACCTAACCTAAAGAAACCAACCTGTTGTAACCTAACCCAAAAAAAACCTAATTTGACCGAACCTAAACCACCAAAACCTAATCTAACATACCAGAACCTAATTTAATGTAATCCATACTAATCAGTGTTGATCCGGGCTAATCATCGCTTGTCAGAGCGACCAGTTTCAATTTTATTTTTTAAGTTTATTTAAAGTGTTAGAGGTGTTTCGTAGATATATCTCACTATGCAATCAATCGGTTATATGATAAAAGTTAATTAAATTATATAATCTAATGATGGGACTTTGGAAACACTGTAATCTTTTGCAGACTGTTGGATCTAATCACGAGGAGTTGAATTGCAAAATATACGAGGAGGTATAATGAAATCCAGGCCCTCACAGTAGGAGGCAGATCAGCATCGAGTACCGTTAGAACGTCTGGTTTTCATTAAAAGTCTACTAAAACATTCTAAATAGTCTAGTCGAGTTGATTTACGAGATAGGGAACCATTCAGCTCGTCTCCAGTGCGACTGACGTTAACAAATGACCACCAGAGTTTTACAGATGAAATTGTGATTAAAATCATCTTGTGGAAGAATTTTGGGAAACGCTGTCAATTCGCCCATGTTTTCATATTTTTATCTTCTGTACATACGTAACGCACGGTAAGAAATTTTGTTGAGTTTTCATAAATAGCTGTAATTATACGTTCTGTTAGAAAAAATGTTTATAGCTGCTGTTCTTTCTAAGAAACTAAAATTAGCTTTTATTATGTAGATTCTTGTGTCATGTATATTTTATAAGTTGGAGTGGAATACAATTTTTTTATATTAAAAGTATCAGAATCTGAAGCCTGTGATAGTAAGAAGAGTAAGGTCTTTGTGTTTCCAGGATAACAGCTTTTAATAGCAGCCAACTGCATGTATGCCTGTAGGCCATTAGATGTATAGAAACTTCTCATCTTGAGTCTACCCGTAGATTCTAAGCTGTTTAAATAACCAAAACATCATAACACGTTTATATATGGCCTGACATGTATTTATGAGCAATCAAATGGAAAATATTTAATGAAAGTAAATATGGATCGAGAAGAAATTAATTAACTATACCAAGTTCCGAGAAAAGTAACAAATTGTAATCTCCGACTTTATAGACAAGTTGTACAAAACCTCTGCAGTTAATTTTATACTGTACTTCATGCAATCGTATAAAATGCATCTTATTCAAGTTCTTAGCTTGCGAGACTCGATAGCCACACGAACGAATCCTATTTTATTAAGCCCTTTTTTTCGATTTTAAACACCCATCCCACATATTGCTAACTAATTCCATGAAACAGAGTCATCCATGAGAACCTAATAGAGCGCTAAATTAGCCAACATATTACCCGCCTTTTATAGAACCCGAAGCTTCATTGCCATGTTCACAACAGTCCAGCATCGGTTCTCATCCTGAGCCAGTTGAATCCACCCCACACTCTTCTAATTTGTGTCCCTTTCATCTATCTTAATATTATCCTATCATATATATACCTAGATCTTCAGAGTGGAAATCATACTAAATTTTAGTTTTAAATCTATTTGAAACAGCCGTTTACTTTTATTAATTTTTTAATTATTATTTTTATTCATATTCATATTTTCATGTCTTCTTCACTTGTACGTCTTATATTTTCCTTTCCCGATATCTAGACTTCACTCACATAACGTAGCATCTGTTCTATTACGCACCAGCTATAGGCCAGTGGAAATTCAATACTTGGGGAACGAATGGGGGAAGAGCACTCAAGGGCCAAGCAAACGTTCTCTCAGAGGAGGACAGATGATTCTTCTGTGGTTTCGCTTAGAAACCGTGGAGTCCATGGATTCAGCGACCAAAATGAAGCTGTCAGCCCCAGTGATTTCCTCGTCAGATTGAAAATGTTCAACCGTAAATACAGGATCCACCTGCAAACTTTCTGACTGCTGTTCGTTGCTAACAGCTTCAGACTTTCAGGCTTCGGGATTTCAAAAATTCTTCGCATGATTTCAACTTCATGTGTAAAATCTATAAAATTTCTTAAAAATTAAATATTGAAACATCTTATCGGCGATTGAGGCCATATTTCTGTCAAATCCACAAAACAAGAAAACCGACCGTATGCAAATTCCCATGAAAATAATTTATTTCTTGATTAACTTAATGCATGTTACGAAAATTAAGTAAGACTTAAACCATGGTCCAACGAAGCCAAGTAATTCAGGTCAGTCAAATGGTTATCAACCGAAGAAAACTTTCCAAGGATTTATTTTCAAGAAAGTTTTTACACAGCATTTTCAATGCAAATACAAGTCGATTTTCCCGATGTCCACCTTAAACGAAACGCGTATAACTCTCATGTCCCGCTCTGTTTTACGTCACAGAACAAATCCTAGAAAATCCTTAGTTACAAGAAACAATTTCATATTTCGATAAAGTTATAGTACACCACAAAATTAAATAAAAATGTCATGACCGATAGGTATTTTGAGTTATCAAACTTTCTTTTCCCAGCTGAATATGGTTATATCAGGATAAACCAGATCCTACTTCCTGCTCTGTGACCCACGTCAGTTGCCATTCCGAGCACAGAATTTGTCTTAATCTTTTCGTCGAATTTCTTACACCTCTTCAACGAGATAAAATAACAAAAGACAAAGATTGGCCCTCTGGCAACTGCCCTTTTATTTAAAACTAACATTTAACTGGGAAATGTTCATGAAATTACTTACAAAATGAAAATTTTTTATACAAAATTTAACTATGATAATCATATGATAGTTCCTCATTCATAATCCTTTTCTTGTGATAATTTTCTCATCATTATTATTCTACATTTCTAAAAATATCACGATATTGACTACGTGGAAGAAGGTGTTAAATGGAATAATGTCACAGTAGTTTCTATGTAATAAAGTTTTTCATGTCTTTTTAGCTTGTCAGTGTAAGCTAAAACCAGACCATTGAAATCGTTTTTTCCTCGCCTCAGTATTTTTTATGAAACTCTACTGAAATAATAAAACCTATACTAGCGCTACGATTTAATGGTTCGTGGCCCCGCCTACATGTGACGCATGAAGCCCCAGCTCGGGCGTAAAAATGCAGCCCTCTTATCAGCGCTTCATTTAAACTTCAAAAACATGAAAACGTGTATCGTAAGCTTCTAGGGGTGAGATATATTCACATACTAGCAAACCTAGCTGTTGTTTCAAGGCAAGTAGGCGATTCATTCGCAACTAAAAACACGCCTAAAGTAAACTTAACTCTGGAACAGTGCTGTTTAACAGATTGACATCGTTGAACGCTGATTGCAGGGATTATGAAATAGTGGCTCGACAAAATGTATTAAACTTTGTAATATAATAGCTTTCAACCTGTGTATCAACTTTGTTAACGCTATTTTATTTCGCATATTGTAAGATACACCAACCACACAAATTCTGCCTCATATAGGCATCAAAAACGACTCTTATGTGGTTACCACCACTGAAGTTCGCCTATCAGCCAAAGAGGTGTTACACATATTAGTTAATTAAACATTACATATTTGTAGCAGTCTCTGGCGGCGCGGTGTTCACACTAATTTCTTCAAAATATGCAGATTTTCTGGAAATTTATTCGGGGTCATAAACAAGGGTCGACTTAAACACATACTGAATATCAACATAGCCTATATTTCTTATAAAATAAGTCAATTCGTTTAATGAGGAAAGTATGTTAGATTTCGATCTGAATCTGCTGTCGTCATGACAACGAAACTGAGTAGGTTGCATACATTCTCCGGTTACTCTGTGACGTCATAACGACTTTTGTCATGTAACGATCGAACTATATGTGCTCTTATGGTACCATGGATAATTTGTATGGAGGGATGCGAGAGGAGAAGGTCTTATCAAACCAGGTGGCTGCAAGCTTCAATTTATACTCGCAACCTCTTCCATAAAAAGGGTTCAGTCAGGAGGGGGAGATCCTGCCATTGTGCAGGATTGGATAAACATAACAAAATTAAAAACTGACATTCAAACTATAATTAAACGAAAGCAGTTGGAAGTCTGTCACTAACTACTGATTTAAGATTAGTGAAAGAATTTTTGTGAATACATTAACCTGCTTGCAATAAGAAGTTGGTAGTAGATTTCTGTCTTCTGGGTTATTGCGGTGTGTAGTCTGGTCGATGTTAACCAACGTTTCGGAGGTCATACTGCCTCCGTCATCAGGGCGATTCTTTATAAGTTATCTACGCTATGAAGATTTCTGTCTTCTGGGTTGTTGCGCTGTGTAGTCTGGTCGATGTTTACCAACGTTTC
>NW_019059821.1:110519-146199 GCF_000696155.1 Zootermopsis nevadensis
ACGGAGGCAGTATGACCTCTGAAACGTTGGTTAACATCGACCAGACTACACAGCGCAACAACCCAGAAGACAGAAATCTTCATACTCACCGCTGTGAGAACCTCAAGTCTTACAAGTTGGTAGTATTTTAATAAACTTCATTACAAACACCAACGATCCGAGAATCAGTAAGAAGAGTAAACATACTTTAGATAAACGAAAGTCAGGTCATTCGTAGTACCAATAAAAGGAATTTAAAGAGAAAAATCAGTTAACACTCTCCTCCTTCCAGTTTCTCCAGAACTGCAGAGAGCGGAAAAATATCAAAAGATGCTCTCTGATTATAACGAAAAAATAAAGATGTTATGTTGCGCTCATAAAAATGTATAGAAAATTATTCTATCATTTGTACACCGCAAGTTTAGTTATGAGATTTTTTCCTGGTTTATTACATTCGAATATTTTAGCGCCTTAGAAGCGAAAATATGCAAAGGAATTTAAAATAAGATTTTTGATGAAAACACAGTCCAGTTACACGCAGTCTTCAACACACAGTCACCAACTCTAAACAATTGGTAGCGTGTTCAAAGTAATAAAGGCTTGGGGTTTTGTAGAATGCGGGGAACTTTTTTTACCAAATAGGCTTCTATTAGCTTCACAGTGACACTGCTCCAAAGGCATATGAGATTAACTATTTTACTTAACACGTGGAATTTTAACTTTTGTTCTGAAATTAGCATGTGACATAAAAACAAAATCTCACTGGCGACCTCTTTACACAGTTCCATATATAGATTCTGTGTTCAAAATACGAACAAATATCTTGAAGCTCATATTATGTCTTCAGAGACAAGTCAGGAAAGTGTAATTTATTAATTAAATAATATAAAACTTGTACAATAATATTAATTATACGAACATATACGTCGTGAGATTTCAGTCATCTTCAACATATGTCATTTAACCAACATTCAACTTATCTACATTAAAATTTATGAAGTTGACTGAACTAAAACCAAGAATTTGCTTCCAATGGCATGGATTTTGAGATAAAAGAAAATTTGCCTATTTTCAGCTACAGAATTCTTGCCTAATTTCTTGAGAGAATCAGATATGCGAGTAGATCCATATATATAAAGAGAAATAAAGCCTTTTGTTCTTTAGAATAACCTTGAACATAAAGGTTTTACACTCTAACTCCACGAAACAAAATCCTTTTTGGGAAGTCAATAGACGCTCAACTAATCAAGAAATCCCCCGCCTTTCATGCAACCTGAAGGCATAGTACGGTGTTAACAACAGCCCACCAGTAGCTACCATAGAAAGACACTTAAATCCGGTCAACAACTTCCCGTCCTATTTCCACGTAACAGCGTATCTCTTGAGGACCTAACGCTCACTCCTCCAGTCAAGCAGATCTCAGCCTTTCACTGTCCCGAAAGTCATTACCGTGTTCACAAAAACCCGCAATTTACAATCTAACAAGAAAAATCAACTACAAAAATAACTATCATGAAGCCACAATGAACCAAGTCTAGCAGTGAAAGTAAAAGCAAGGTGGATATAATAACGAATAACTTCTTAATTTACCTTTAAAGTCAATTCAAAGTTTATTTAAACTACCTTTTAGAAGGTTGTGTACCCATAAAACTATCCGGGGCGATCATATTTATCTCATTACACCGGCATATCTGGTTTTATTAATCACCGACTGTAAGAATTAATCACTTTATTGGCATTCCATATTTACAACTGGAGCTTCGGGAATACATCTAAATGGACGCAATACGCCAGTTGCTTTTCGAAAGTCTTTATATAATTACGTCATAAAATACGCCCAAACATATAGAATGACGTCACACATTTAAGGCCTATAAACTGTTTAGTACTGAAAGCTTTCTTGTTAAGGAAATCATTTTCCCTGAAGTTTATGTGACGCATGAGTAATTTCTCCATGGCCAATGCCAGAACAACATTTAAGTTCCTATGCCCTCGTTTATGGCTTACGTGTCCCAAAATAATTATCTTCTTTGCGTTGTTCTCTTGTTAAAAATTTGTGTCTAGGTTTGTGTTCAGAATGTTGTTGTAAAGGTCGAATTTATGCGTCGGGTATCCTTTAATAAAAGCATAATAATTTGTACTTTTCACCAAATATTAGAACTAACAAATCAAGTAATATAAGAAGTGCAGGACAATGTATAAAAAATTGGCCACACGATATGTAAGATAATATTAGAATAAATCTTTAAGGAACGGAGTGTGAGAACAGGAATTGGATTTATCTCCCCCAGGACAAAGTACAATATCGTGCTGTGATCAAATCCAGGTCACTGGATTCGCTCCCATGAAAATCTGCATGTGATTTGCGATGGACAAAGCGGCAATGGGACAAATTTTCTATTGCCCTTCAGTTTTTCACCGTCAACATCTTTCTTCCAAAGCTTCATATTCATCCATGCATCATCTTTGGGATGCTCAGTTCCACAGGGACATAGTCTCACCCCATCGAAACAATAAAAATGTCTTCCTCTCTTTCAGCTCCAGTTACGCTCCTCAGGACTGTGGTAAAATTATCCTTATCAAAAAACGCCATAATATTACCGCAACCACAATATATTTTCAACCATTAATGTAGATATAACCTTTACAGATAACAGTCACGTGGCGCGTATCCTGATTTTATAGCGTCTCCTGTGCTGTAAAATGTAACATAAACTTTACAGTAAACACAAAATGTGACTGTCCTAAAGTGGAATTTGACGTCAGACGAAATCCTTGTTCAGCTGCGCGTAGAAACGACAAAGATTTCGTCTGACGTCCTTTGAAGGGAGGGTGAGAAATAGGAAGAATTTCATGAACATCGTTAGTAGGTAGGATGTAGTCAGAAAACCTGCGGTCGTCGCTAGGGGATCAACCCACGGACTTGCAAGTGGTGACTACATAAACCCCTCGGTGCAAAATTTCTTCCGTGATTTATCACAAACACATGCAGAAAAAGTACACACACACACAAACCATCGTATATGTACCAAAACGTATATAAATTAGACAGGAAAAGTCTTGTTCATTGCTGTACTACTGATTTCGTCAAAGTGGTTACAGATTTAATCATCTGAAAATAAAACTCTTATTTATGATGTACGTCTAAATAATATTTAATAATTCAGTACGTACCGAAAAGAAAACACAACTTTTCACCATTTATATAATCTGTCGTTTAAGGAAATAATCACTGTCTAGAGCGGAATTATACAAAACCCCTAAATGGAAAATAAAGATTATTAAAGCAACTGTTTAAATGTTCCTTCAAACTGCAGTACATCACTTGACTTCGTGAAGTGTAGAATAGTATTTTAAAACAGGATTTCTAAGACAAGATTTTATCAACAAAATCTCAAAACCCGTACTTCACCACATAACAGCGTCTCTTATCTTTTATCAGCAGTAAAACGCATATAATAATAGTACAATGGCTAGAACTAAAGTTCGAAAGTCTTCTGTTGCTGATAAGTTTCTCCTCAGTCACTCATCGAAGTACTCGGCTACTCTGAGCAGAAAATAGATCTACTTATACGAGGCGCGTCCTCAAAGTAAGTTTCCCACTCGTCCCACAGCTAGCAAACCTTATATTGCGCGAAGCGACTGTGCGTACGTGATAAAGCAATGACGTAGCATGGCGCATGCACTAACGGCACTTCCCGCGTTCTCACAGTAGCATCGTTGCAGCCGTTGAAGATGGAGGTTCTTATTCCAGCTGCCGCCGACTGTGAAGTGCGGTCAGTGATAACGCTAGGCCGCACACGGCTCGACGGACAAAAGTTGGTCCCACGGTATGACAAATGTCTCAATTCCGGTGGCGAATATGTTGAAAAATAGCTGGACACTTGCTGTATCTGTTGCAATAAATATTTCCATGAAATTGTGTTTTGTTTCTGTAAACGGCCCCAGGGAAACTTACTTTGTGGACGAGCCTCGTATTTAACAGTTGGTGTTCACACCCAGAACTACATATTATTACATTCATAAATTCATGCAAATTAACTTTGGTGCAGCAGCAAGAAGGCCACTGGACTCTGCTCTTCCCACGTAGGAACTGTATAAAAATTAATTTCAGTTCATAATTTTATTACCAAAGCCACTGTTATGTCTCATCTTTCTTAATTTTTCCATTTTCCAGGTTTTTAGAAGCACTACGTAATGGAAAATGGTTGTATTTCCTCGCATCAGATACAAAAAAATATCCTATTCTATTAGTTTCTGGGTAGAACTGGTCTCCAACCTCGCACATTCATGTTTAGACAATAAAAGGGACATATTTTACGTCGCTCCACTTCAAGCAGTAAAAACATAACCCTACTTTTAGTTGGTACCGAAAAAATTCTCTCGCATCTGTTCAGCTTCTTCTCCCCACATTCGGCTTGCGTTTTAAATTATATATTTGTTTTTGTTCCCTTAACCCATTGTCATTTCATTTCATCCTCTGAAAAACAATTAACTGAAAACATAATAAATTACCTAAGTTTTTCATTACAATAATATAAACATTTAAATTATATGGCATAAAAATCTAGGTTCTTTTCCGAATGCATAAGTTCGTCGTAACATTTCTCTTCAAGAAAGAATAATTTTTACAACAATGAAACGAGTTCGTATCATGCTTGTAACATGACCTCACAATTATGAATTGTTTCGGCTTTAATAATTCTACCTCAGAGAATAATTATTATGCATGAAGCTGCGATTCTAACAGAAGCAATACAGAAATTACAAGTTGGTACTTTATAATTAGTGACGTCATTATATAAAGTCTGTGCTGAAATACGTTCTCAACAGAAGGTAAAATGTTTACTTAAGACAGAAGGAAAATTAATTTAATGTACAATCAGTTCTATGTTTGCCACTCCTTAATAACATTCATTAGTTTTCAATTAAAATTATAAATTTTCTACAAAAGGCAATTGTTCTGAGTGTACTGAATTCAGATATTTCTCTGTCGCTTACTGTTCCAGTATGGAGTAGCCTAAAGTCGACGCTAAACTCTCATATTGAGAAACTTAATCTGAAACTAAAAGGTATAAATTGATATAATCTTGTTTAAGAAAGGCGGACTTAAATGTTTATATTCTTACAACAATACAGAATTTTAGGGTACTTCATCAACTTTAAGTAATTAAATTTCTTTATATAAAATGTTACAATATCAACATAAATAATGAGCATGAAAGTATTTGGGTATGACAGTCAGAATCTATTATGATTTATACCTCAGTTAGATACAAATAACGAGAAACATCAGAAATTAAAATCAAATTATAATTTTTGACGTCACTAATATGATTCAGGTGAGAGTTGCTTACTGTAATCCAAACTAAAATGCGTTATTTAATTGGTAAGGGATCATAGTACAAAAATATTAAAAGTCTATTTGATGTGAAACTAATGGATTCTGAATCGTGACCCATCACACAACAAATGCTGTCAAAAACGCCTAGGATTGTCATTCATGAAGTGTACTTCTGATGGTATATTGCGTTTGGTGTTGACGATTTCTGGACTTTATATACATCGTTCTGTATTCCACAAAGGAAACACTGCGTTTGTAAGTCTATTACACTGGAATTAATGTGCTACTGATTTAATTTCTGTATTGTAATTCGGCATTGTTTCCTTCTGATTTTTAAGCGACACATTCTCTATAAGCCCACAGTAAGAGTATCCTCTTTACGGAAAGAATCCTCCAAAAGGACCATTCTATGTAACCTATTACCGTAGGAGTAATATTACCGTCTTTGATAGAATAGGTGATGGGTGTTTTAAGTAATTTATAGCATGCAGCAGTCAATATTTTCCTTTGCGAAAGCAGAAAACAAACTCTGATTTTACTTTGAGTGAGATGATTAATTATATGAACCCCTTGTGTTTATGCACACAGCTACAATCTATTACAAAACTGTCCAATTCTCTCTACCTAGATAACACTTTCTTCCATTAATGTAAAGCTTCGCCATCTTGTATTAAAATATCAGTTAATATAGATCACTCAAATACGTAATCAAAATCAGGATATTTATATTTTCGCATCTGTGTGAGTTTTAATTCCACATTTTAAGTGAAATATAAATTATATATAAAGTAGTTAGCATTACGAAAATGTAGTCTTTTTTACAATTTGAATCTGCCTTTCTCCTTTGAATTAATGTTGTGCTTAAACATTCGAGAAAATATATTATTTTGTAGATTTAAAATTTCATAACCTACATGGAAATCCGAAAAAAGTAATTTGCATGCAGGTGAATACGCTGGGCATCAGTGACATTTAATTGGCAGTTAAATTAAGACTTGGTTATGTGATGAACAAATTAATGCTTCTAGGATACACGCAGTTTTTTGTCGTATTTATTTCGAAAGTATGCTCTATATGATATCTGGTAATAATCTACCTGGAAATAAAATGTCCTCCAAGCAAGACTTACATCGACGTACCTATACAGCACTGAAACACACACACACAGGTACAGACGACATGATTTTTTTCTAAGCTTCGTTCTGTCAGAAAAAGAAATATCAACTTTTAAAATGAACGAAGTTTGACAGAAAGCTTATGCTCTGAAGATAAAGCGAACGGAGAATAATTCATCTGAAAAGTTAAAACTTTCTTATTGTTATAATCTCGTTTCCACATAACCAAGTTCTGAATGTTAGTGAAACATTATCTCGTGAAAATTTCTCTGCGTTTTTGAGCAACGAACATTCATTCTCTAAAAATGATACCAATTTTATCGTTTACGTAAACAATGTGGTTTATTTCTTGAAAATTCTGTTAAATTTTTAACAAAAAAAAAATCGCCTATTTCACAATTTAACGATATAAGACTATTTGTGTAAGTATTGCATTAAACGAGTTTATTTACAAACTTTTAGATTCTTGTAGGAATTGTGAGATATATTTATGCTAGAAGGCCAACAGCAATGCAAATTTACCCTCATCCTACCAACCAAAAATTTTATAAGCATTTCTCCCATACATCTAACATTATTAAAATTTTCGTTTCAGACATCGATAAATTGCTTTCCCTTGTTAACGCCTACTGACTATCGTTACTGAAATCGAAAGACTGCTAGCATCACTTTTAAGCAGAGTGCATAAACGTAGCTAATGGCTTCATAACCATAAAATATGTCACACAAAAAGGAACCTTCCCTCTTAACATCCAAGTATGTCCTTCGTTTGAATTTTTATAAGGCAAGTGTAGGGGATAAAATTGACTGCAGTAACTATAATAAATGCTTTCACAGCTCATTAAATGAATTACGAGCTTCTATACGACAGACAAAGACTTTTTAAGATTCTATGTCAGAGTCGACCTTTGCCATCTCGACGAAATTGTTCCTAACTAACTCGAGAAATAAGGACTAAAAAAAAAAAAAACACTTCTCACGCTCACCGAATACAGACACTCTTTTTATGATTAACTTACAGTCGGAAAGAGCATTTGTAAAAATTTTGAAATAAGGTGTAGTTGTTTTAATATGTGGGGTTGTGTTTTCTGTAACACTATCATATTCCGACAAATTTTTCATAAATCTTCGTATTAGTTTAAAGGTGGATAGTTTCTTTATTGGCTGAATGACTGGATGTCACGAAAGATTGTTCCGTGGAGGTAGTTATTTAATTAGGTAGGGAGGGAGGGAGGGATGGAGGTTAGTTGCTGAAACCTCACAACTTCTCTAGTTCCTTGAAACTTCACTTTGCACTTTTTTTTGTTTTTTGCATGTAGTGGTCTCTTTCTAGAGCCGAGTCCTTAGTGGCATCCGATATTACAAAGCCCTAGTGCGGTTTTCCTGCCTTCTGTACTCCATAGACCATCGCGTCAAGTTTCCAAGTTCCAAAATAACAACGACGTCTTGGGGGCAGTGAGATAACAGATCAGGAAACAGTGAAATGTTATGGCACATTCAAACTCACAATGAAGTTTTGTTAGATTTCAAGTTCTCAAGGCGGTGATTATAAAGATGGACGTCTTCAGAGATGTAGTCTGGTAGAAGTTTACCGACGTTTTAGAGGTTCCTGCTGCCTCCATCATCAGGGCAGTAGAGCAAATGGCGATTTATAAAACGTGGATAAAATCATAGGTTTCTCTTTCACTCGCGTAGTGCCCGGTTACTTTACTTTTATATGGGGATTTAATGAGTGTGTTAAAACATATATATTTTTTGGTATTTGTCAAAGTATTCTTTGTGAAAGCTAAATCGTTCGTTTATATCCATTTAAATATGTCTGTAAAACTGAGGCTGAACTAGAGAAGTATCCTGTCTCGTTCTAATTAGCACGTCAGATTGTAAAGGCTTACTGTGGTGCAGTATATAGGCCCGACTCGAGGAACGCGAATCGATACCATGTACGTCACAGACCCTGAATCATGACGAGTACCGTTCGTCCAATTTGCCTTTCATTTCTGAATACCTGCCATTCTTGATTCGCTTTCCCCCCCTGCACACCACTCCCCCTCGCCTAACTTTTTAATTAATTTTTATTTCATTTTCTATCTCCACACGTCTCCCCATATTTCATCACTCATTTTACGTGAAATTTTATTATGAGTTTATTGAGCTATATTTCTCGTAGATTTCTTTTAGTAACACCAAAGTCAAGGTATGGTAGGTTAAGTTCTCAGCCTAGCTTCCACTAACTTGCTGAAATTAACACATGTCTGTTTGTTACAAATTAACTACACAATTCTAAAAACTTTTCCGTGAATAATATACGAATTAATTTCAACAGAAGTTCTGTTAGTTTCAAATTTACATTTCCTAAAAAAATTTATATTACCTCTTTTCATTACAAATATTTTGACTAGGTAATTGTTTTTTTCTGGATTTTCTCACCACTTTCTTTTCAAACACAGGTTTATGCGTCGAAAGTATTTTCCTTGTGCGTGTATTACCATTTTGTTCACGTTAAATACTTCATTCTATATTCCGCGTCTTCTTTGATGTGATTTCAGTTGACATTACGGTATAATGAAACAGCTCTCCTGTCATTTCTATGTTCAAAGGAATGTTTTTCACTTCTGTATTTTAGGTACGAAGCTTTCTATTTGAAACAGCATTCCTATCTTACACTATAAACCTCTTCCATAACATCTTCATTCATTAAACTTTGAAGCAGTCTCTCATCTTTTCTTCCGCTCAGACATATATTAATTTCAGAAGTTCCATACATAATTAATGTCACTTTAATAATCCAAATAATAAGACCCTTTACTCATAAAATAAGCAACCAAAAAATATACTTTATATACCGATTAATTATATCACGATTAGAACCTGTGACTTCGTTATGAGTGCGTGGTGAGTGAGATGAAATAACTGTGGAAATAGTGCCATAAGAGGCGCACATTATTCGTGCCAAAAGTTTCCGTTGGATACGTTTAACTACCGTTTATCATTCTGTTCCACTTATCATCCTTACTTCCTACTCCAGCCCGCAGTCTGTCCAAACTTACGTGTTATGACACCTACGTTGGACAGTTCCTTTTAGTGATTTCAACCTATCTAAATCTAGGAAACACCGGCTTGTAGTCACAAAGCTCATGTCCAATTTCCATTGCTTAGGTATTTCCAAAGAACGCATCCAAGTCGAGTTCCTTGCAACATGTATGCTGATTTTCTTAAAGATTTTTTTAGCCGCCCCCTGACAACCAACCAAGCTAGAGAATCACTCGTTCTTTTCTGTCCACGGCCACTTATTTATTACAGTCGAAGCCACTCTCCGTATCAGGAAGCCGTCTCCTCTGTCCTTAACCCGGGGGCGCCATGCAGTGGGGGCAAGGAACCCATTTAACACGGATGAGATGTGCAGGGCATGTAGTGCGTATGGGGAGATCACAAACGCGTAAATATATTGGTAGCAAAGCCTGAAAGAAATATCACTGGGATTACCTAGGCGTAGATAGCAGGATAATATTAAAATAGATCTTAGATATATGGGGTTTGTGGGTATGAATTGGATTTATCTAGCTTAGGTCAGGGTTAAGTGGTGGGATTTTGTAAACACGTTAATGTATATTCGGGTTTCATGAAAGGCAAAGAATGGATTCAACTGTTCAGCAACTAACAGATGTCAACTTCTTAATATAATTTGGTGAAGAACTATAAAGCTCTTCATTGTGTAATTTTCGTCAGTCTTTTGTCATTTTGTGTCTCTTACGTCCAAATATTCTCCTCTCAATCTCTGTTTCCCTTAACGTGAGAGTGACGAAGTTTTCCATGCAAAACACCAGGTAATATCATTTCTTTTGTATATTTTAGTATTTACACTTTTATATAACTTAAATCTTGGTGGATCAAGTATTGTTAAATTTCAGGTTTCTGCATGAGGGACATTTTTCATAGTATGACAATACAGAGGTATTTTTAAAGTCACCATAAATATTTTATTTGAATAACAATAATAATAGATAAAGTAAAGTAAAGTTTGTCCCACTATACGCCATGTAGGCGTTTGGGGTGAGAGGAGGTATAGCTCCTCTCTTCCTTGACCTCGGCACTAGATGGGGGTGAGTGGTCAGCATCACGCCTCGGCCGGCTTTACCCCTGGGAAAGGACCCGGGTACCCATTGTAGAGGAGGCTGGGTGGGCCCCAGAGCCGGTCTGGACGCAGAGGCTAGAGGAAAAATCCTCTGCCCCCGTCGGGGATCGAACCTCGGCCGTCCAGCCCGTATAATAATAGATATGTTTATTAAAATACCAAAAAATTTACTCGTAGAGGTGGGTGTTAGTCTTAATTATTTATTTTATAATTTATAACATCATATAATGAAATATATTATCAGTATTACGTTAGAATATGGGAAAATCAGTTCGGCTACCGGGTACTTCCACAGCGTTGCCTCCCACCTATTTTTAAATGTCATTTCATTTTTTTTTCAATCTTGCACTAATTTAATCCGTATTTTAAGCAGACTATTGAGTAACGACAGACCTTATTACTAAATACAAAACAGATACTTTCAGATCTTTAAAAGTACCATATTGTATTTTGGGATGGAAACGAGGTTATTTTTCCTACAATTCGCTTTTCATTCTGTTGTTTCTATCTTCTGTACTGTGAAAAGTCATTATCTTGGATCTGACATTTTAGCCCATTTTATAAGCAGAGAACAAGACAACTCTGCTTCAAATAACACTCGACAGTTTAAGACGTTTTAACGTCAGTTATTCAACGAAGATCCGCTCAAATTAAATTTATTCGTTCCTATTGTTTCCTACCAATTTGTTCTTCCGTGGCACAAGTTGGTTCAAAGAAACATCAGCTACAGTCTTTTAGAGTTAAATTCAAACGTAACGAATATGAACTGAATACAATATTAGTCTGAATAACATCAAACTGACAAAATGATGAATTATACGAGTTATATTGAGTTATTGGCTTCGTGTTTTGAGTATTTGAAGATCTGGATGATTTATTTTTAAATAAATTAATAACGCTGTTTTAAGTGCAATATCAAACAAGGTAGAAACTATGATTACAGAGTGGGTACAGATTTTGACCACGTTGATACTGTACTGCTCAAAAATTTTCCTGGTTTGAAGGTGGTTAAGGAAAATTACAACATATCTTTCAGGATATCAGGGACTCAGACGACATTCAAACTACCCGATGTAAGTCTACAGACTGCTTAATAGTGACCAGGAAAATGGTTGGAAATACTTTAAGTGGCCAGGTACGTATCTTACACACGTTGGTACAAATCAAAATATTACACCGTCATAATTATCTATTTACTATTGTACCTGTTTCGGCACTAAAGTTTAATTATAATTAAACATAAGATTGTTAATTCATGTTTGTTAAGTAGATGAAAGAATGCATTAATAATACATGAAACCCTCAGTCTATTGGGTATGTTCCTCGTACAATTCTGCATTAGAAATTTTTTTAAATATTTTTCGAAGTTTAAAATAATTAAGTTCGTTGTGGAATAAACAGGTTCATCACTGCCATACAACAACATTAATGAACCAGTTTAATTCAGGTCAAAGTATAGTCCATTTATATTTATCTCCTTTCTAGGTCACGTTGTCACATGGTCTCATACGGTAAGATTTTCGATTAGACTGTACTTTAAACTTGTGTTTCTCATGCAGTTTATCTACCATATTAACACTTATGAGTAGATTTTTGCAAAATTTTTAAACCATCCAGTTCATAATATTTTATTCTCAAGCGCTAAGACATACGTAAATGTAAATGTCTGTATTACTCAAAAGATAATTGCTTGTTTGATCGCGTCAGATCTGAGAGAAAGGGAGTAAGAAGAGTTGACGCAAAGTAGAATATTTCAAGGAGACTTTGATGTCGAAAGTCTTTTAAATAGTACTTAAAAATCCACTCCACACAACAAAGAGAACACAACAAAGTTCCCTCACAGAGATTAAATGATTAATGCTGTTTAAGGAAATAATCGATGCTTACATTCAGAATCTGTGGTGTAAAACGTAAATACAGAATTTATGCTGAGCTAGTGTGAAGTACAGTCTGATAATCTTACACCGTCCACACTAATCAACTAGAGAGCGGATAACCTGATTTTAATTAGATTTAATAACTGAGAGCTTCTCGAAACTTTGTCAAATAATTTTCGTCCTCCATCTGGCGACATCTGCTGCCATGGCCAGGACCATACAAAAGCCATGAACACGTTCTACGGTCAAAATTTAGAGTTACAGAAGGTTGGAACATGGGGTTCATATTATTAGAACTGGGTTTTAAAATATTAATTCCAACTCATTTAATTATAATAACACAAATGAAAGACAAGAATTAATGTTATGAATTTTCTCGTCCGTATTTTCGTATATTCCCCTGATATTCTTATGTCATCGTTTTTTTTTTTACCTGGCGTAACCCTACATTCATTTTCAGACTTCGGGCACGCCTTTTCAACAAGGATTAATTTGTTGTCTCAAATAACGTGTAATTATAAATGGCTCAGTATGAAAGTAACAAGAATCACATACATGACAGAAAATTAATATAAAAGTTTAATCGAAAAACCCGAAGATTAGATACATTTATTTATTATATGCTAGTATGTTATACAACTGGATTGTTAGATTTTTCCATAAAACACTAATTACTGAATTTTTAAATGTATAATATAGCATTTCAATGTTTTATACATGCCATTATCATGTCAAATAAAAAAAATTGTATTTGGCAAAAAAAAATCTAAACTGATGAATAGGTTCAGATGGTAGGATAATATTAAAATGGATAATTATTTACGAGAGAGTGGATTAAATTGAAGTGTCTGAGGAAAGGTTCCACTGGCTTGCTTTTGTAAACATTCGGGTTCCATAAAAGGCGGGAAATCTCTTTACTAGTTCAACGACGATGAACTTTTCAAGAAGGACTCTGCTTTATCGTGGAATTAGTTAACGGAACTTTCGCGAACACAGTTTTCGCGTCACGATCTAATAAAACAAAGTGAAGTTGACCCTGGATCATGTTAACGCGTATAGGGGTTTGTTCTGCTGTCACTGATGCTGAAACGAGGATGCATGTGACGTAACATGGTGTGATAGATCACTGTTGTTAGTTCTAAAGCTGTACCAGGGAAAACATCAGAATACTAAATCGGGCACTACGTGCGCTGAATTTCAGACGTCACATTTCTTTGCTATAATTCTATCATTGGCGGCACTGAAACTCCGTTCTGCTTCCACGTCTGGTCTGTTCAATCTAGGAATTAATTCTGAAACTGATATTCTTTCCGAAATTCTACATTCGTTAATATTTCTTGAGTGGGAAATTAGCCAATCACGAAAACCCGATTTTAAATACGAGAAGCCAGCTTATTGTTCAGATATTCAACTACAGGAATCGTGTTCGGTGTAACCTAAATACTTAACTTGCTATTTTTAAATGTTTAAATGTTAATTGTAATAATATTTTAATATTTAATAATAATATTTTATTGTGATTAGACTGATAAAATTGAGCAAGTATATATTCAACACAATATGACGCAACATTATCATCTCCTAAATACTTAGCTTATAAAACGTGAGAATACTTAAGAACCGTGTAACCACTTAGTATCGTCCATCTATCCATACTCGACGCAGATGTGATTTAAATTAAATAAGTTAATCTACTACTAATATAATAGTTAATGTACAATTAAGTTCTTAAGAAGGACTCATTTCGTGCTATTGGTTAAAATAATAATATAATATTAATCAGAGGTAATCCACGCACCATGTTAGTAGTCGAGGTTTGGCTAACAGCTCACCTTGGAAACTCATAGTTCTCCTTCCCCTCAAGTCTACAATACATCATGTTTCTTCTAATTGCGCCTGTACAATGTGACTAACATCCGTTGGCTGCGGATAGTTAAAGATATATTTTATCTGATCGGTTCTGCAGTGTTGCATAATATGAAGTTACACTGAACCATAAAAGTAAGACCAATTTACCTTTTTTTTAAAATGTTATCCACGCGTATTTATGGCGTGGTTATCGATTAATCTACAAAAACGGTCATGACGCTTAAGTAAACAGCAAGATTATATTTGAAATCCATTTTAATTAAACCACAGATGTCGTAAAACTACACCACAGCTGACTTAATGCTGTCACTAACATTTTGAGAATTTTCCCGTCTCATCCTTTCTGTGACACTTTCCAAGTTAGAAGTTGTGATGGTTGTGACGATCATCAAAACTTCTACCTCGCCTAATACAAATTTGGAGGGGCTGATCGCCAACTCATCGCGTTCAATACGTTTCAGTAAATTACACAGAACTGTTTCCTCGTCTATATGTTCATACCACACTTAATTACGTCATTTTAATCTGAATATTGGACTACTGATGTATAATACGTATATGCATACCATAAGTCTCCTAAGAGGACAGCCATCTTCAGACTCACCGTAATGAAAACCTCAAATCCTACGTCTCTTAAGAAGTCTCTTTCGTTCCAAGTTTTCATGCTACAACTCTGTATACATTTCTCATCTCTCCCATGAGAAGGAAACAAAAGTATTAATTCGGAGAAACTGTAGTTTTATACGTCTAGCCAGAACGTTCGCGAATCCACAGCTCGAAAAGTAATTACTATCTTTACTTGTTTCCCACGAAACCACTTCAACTTATCAAACCCTTTCTCCCTGCCCTCCCACTCGCAACTGTTGTCCAAGTACAAATCTTACACGCACGCACGCACACACACGATTACAACTCAGATAATGAACAGAAACCCACGCAAATAACAATTTCTCCGACACAATTCCGCTAACATCTTAACATTGAAACGATGCTCACACAAGTATCAATGTTCAAACAGTTTTGTACTGGTTTTCGTGATTTTATACTTTCATTGAGTTAAATTCTCTGCTCGTCTTAAAAACCAGATTTTTTGCGGAACACAGCCTATTACAAAACATCTGTAATGACGTTAGTCACACAAATACTATTCCTGTAACTAAAAATCTAATATTTTTTCTTTCATTTACATTCAGCTTTGTACTATTATGCTCCAATATTCCTTAACCCTTTGAAGCCGAAGATCGTCTGAATATTATTTATGAATTCAGTCCGTACCGCGAAGAAAACACTTCACTTAACCATTAGAAGTCGAATCAGGCGGTACCACATAAGATTTAACAAAAGAACATTCCGGTCAAAGCCTTAATTATACGTCGTCGGTGCATTTATCATTCTCTCGTATGCTATTTCATCGTTGATAATGAACAAGTTCCTACTCAAGAATTGTTAAGCGATTTAATTTTCTATATGAGAGTTCAATCCCTGGTATGCAGTCTGCCTCTGGTTTTTAGAAGACGTAGCAAGAATACATATCTGTTTCATTAGAATAAATTTCATGAAAATAAATTCTTATTACAATTATGACATTACCGTAAAATTATTAAATTACCTTAGATCATCTCTGATCAGAATGATTAAGTTTAAAAGTGTAATAATTTAATAAAATCTGATCAGGGTTCCTGACAATCACACAGTTTCTGCAACTAGAAAGAGTTTATTACCGTAAGAAAGGTGTGTCTTTATAATGGACTGCATTACTTGGATTTCATTTTATAAATTTCAAAAACGTAAATTAAAAGTGTTAAAACCTTCAATTTGAACGTTTAAAGCGTGGGCGATAGTAAAAATTCTGATAAGAACAGGCGACATGATACACTTTGTAGTGTAATTGCATTTGAAGATTACATTCAAGCAGAGAAATCTGTTTTGCCACGATCTGATTCAAGATGACGTACGTTTACAGTAACAGAACGGATGTTAAACACTGCAATTTAACCACTGTTGGGATTTATCATATGAAGCAAGATATTAGCATGTAAAACGAAATGTCAAAACATGCAAAACGAAGTGATGAAAGGGTAAAGTTAGATGGGACAGAGAATTGTAATACAGTTGCTCGTCTGTGTTTATTCCGTTGGCTGTTAGATCAACACAATCTTATTATTAAAACGACGCTGACCTTCGCTTTAGTAAATCTGCAGATAACAATACGTGATTTTAATTAAGAGCGTTGTAACTTAAGAGAAGTCCAGAAAATCAGAGTTTTATAATCTGCTTGCTCTCGTCAAAATTAAGCACCAATTTCTAGTCTGAGGGCAAATGAAAAATTAGGAAGGCAAAAAGTCATCTTCATCAAACTTTCAAGAACTTCTCAACTGTATAAAATAAAATGGCGTAAAATAACAATATGGCTGTGAGTAATAAATTTATAATGATGTGTAAACTAGTGTTAGTTACCTATTTTTAATTACTGCTGTCTAATATCAGGGTGATTTTCCGTGGAACCATTAAACACCCCTGACGAAAGTTCAGTAAAATTGTACCAGACTACACGACAAAACATTCCAGAAGACAGAAATCTTTGGGTTGACAGATTTATCGATTTAATATTACGGCAAATGAGAATTTAACATCTCTTCCCAAGATTGATTCAGTATTTTAAACACAATATTAGGAGCATCGTGCGTGAACATCTCATTTCATTTAACAGCGACGAACAATATTTCTGTTATCTAATGTGTATAATTAAAACACATCATGTAGGCAATAGTGAGAACTTTAATACGGTTTATCTGACGGCTGAGATCTGATAGTACTATATGAAGCCTCGGCTTCTCTATATGCTGGTAGCTTGATAGACATGCATATTATTCTCCTGCTCGCATTCTCATTGACGTCTGCATGTGTTGACACAAAAGAGTTTGCTTACAAAACATGCGGGAGAGGACAGATGTGAATCACACCTTCGGTATATTTACCCTCCTTATAAATCACTACCTACAAACGCATTCCGATGAAACAGAATAATACAAATTCATAACTCTATAAAAGTAACAGTTTATTTACTTATGGCTTATTTAACGACTCTGCTCAGAGAATAAGGCGCTGGGGTGTTGAGATGATTAATAATGAATTGAAAGGAAACGTAAGGAAGAGTTCGTGACATGATTTAAAATACTACCCACGCATTTGCTTTAAGAGACTCAGGAAACCCGCGAAAGACCTTACGATTCTCGGGTTCGATTCCCGGCGGTGCCCGAATTTATAACTTGTGTTCGGCAAGGCCGTGGTCTAGGCAACACGGAGTTTTCCTCAGGCTTTCTCCGTGGCATCCCAACAATTACTCCATTCACACACAGAAGAAGGCAATGGCAAACCACTTCTGGATCATCTGCCAAGAACGTATATGAACAGGTCCCAGTCCGAGAAAAGGATGGAAGGATCCTGTTCATACGGACCTGTCCTAAATAATAATAATAACAGTACATTGTACGTCGTAAATTAAGTTGCATCAGAGACCTAAATTTCTGAACGTGCCACAAATAATAATCCCAATTCTGAGTATTTGGAGGTTGAATTGTGAAAAATGTGTGGACCTATAAGTGAGTAACAGGAGTATAAATTGAGGTTCTCACGGCTATGATAACCACAAAGCGCTAAAACCCAGAAGAGAGCCATCTTAGGGGAATTTCTTGATTATCTGAGCGAGTATTAGCTTGTAATGAAGGACTTCGCTACAAGGAGTTATATATATATATATATATATACGTATTTCTCTGTGTGTGTTTGAGAGCGATATCCCGTATGCACACACGATTAGACAGCATCCAATGACATTAACAGCAGTAACTTAATTAACACCCCATATTCCAATAATCTAAATTACAGTCAGTACTACCACCATTATCATCACATGATCTTGTCAGAATGTGCAACAGTTTCAAGACAAAAGCCGAGTTAAAATGTGAACTCTATGAGGCATAGAATATGAGTATCGATGCTAGAAGCTGATTTAGTCTATCATAATCACGTAAATGGGTCATCAATGTACAGAATGTACCATTTAAAATACAACGAAACAAAACGTATTAAAAAAATTAAATTTTAGGCAGGTCCTGTAACAGACTCTACCAGCGACTCCGGCGAAACATCAAAGTCACCCTAGTTGCTAGGCCGTTGCTCACATCAGCTGCGCAAATTCTGTACAAGTATTAACATATTTTATTCAAGAGCATTACTTAGGAATTGTCAGTCTCTGTCTTTTAAGCATTCAGCATTGGGTCTCCTTGCAATAGATTACGTTGATGTCGACAATACACCAATTGATAACAAAATCGAGAAGACATGAATTCATGCTCATTGAGCGACAAAATGGCTGATATTACGAACGTACCAAACTCAAGTAGTAAATCAGCTGCAACAATATTTTAATTATTCTTATCTTTGTCATTTTTAGTACTTTTATTTGCATTTTAAAAGGAACAATCTTCTTCAATTGTCGAATCAAAATTGATTGACACAGTTAAGCAAAACGAAAAGATACTTTAGAAAAAGCTTTTTGAAAACGTTTCACAGAGTAATTGCGGTTTACGGCGACGTGTATAAATACGACTTATATAAGACGTTGCGTCATCGCCCTAATGACGGAAGCAGTAATCATATCTGAAACGTCGGACAGTTTCTACAATATTACACGGCGTAACATCCCACAAACATGCTTACTTGTAACAAAAAAACGAACACAACACTTGCAATAAAATTTTCAACTCGAGCAGAAATCCCGAGTCGCGCGTTTTGTGGACAAACTTTTATTCCAGCTCGAAAACATTTTATTTGTTGCAGGGAAGTTACGATCGACACACTTGTAATTCAGACGTTGTTACAAAGTAGGTAATGCAGTTGAACTCTCTACCAGTTTACGATATATGTCGTGAATAAATATACAGTTTAATAGACGCTGGCTACGTCTATATAAAACGAAAAAAAAAATTCTGTACATTCTGGCAGTGGCACAACTGTGTATCGTAGCAGGGCGTGACACTTCAACGCATTTTTATAATGGTTCTGCTGTTAATTAGTAACTAAAGGAACGAAAGGAGGACATTTTTTATTTTAAGAAAAATGTTTTTATTATTTAGAATCCAGAACTTAGAATTATGGAACTCACTCACCTTGTCGAAGCTTTTATAAATTTTGGATAAAATATGCTCTGTATGTATGGGACGTAGATGCTATTAGATTTTCATTTTTCACTGCTAACTGCATGTCTTAAACGTTATCGTCTTATTTAACTCGCTGGCATATGTATGAAAATTGTATTTGAATTATTTATCGTTTTGAAGCTTTATATAATTATATACACCTGAGGATGGTTCTTTTAGGAACTGAAACATGAAAAATGATGGTCTAATGTAAATCGAATATTTCGATAAAGAACATCATTTAATATTTTAAATATTTTAAATGTTAATTATTGTAATATTTTAATATTTAATAAGAATTTATTGTGATTAGACGGACAAGATTTAATATATACTTATTATATCACAATATGACGCAACTTTACCATCTTATTTAACTCGTTAAAATGCCACAAATGATAAATAATCTAAACATTTTTATATATCTTTGTGTAATGGTCTAAAGAGTACAACGTTCCGCTAACAAATTTCTTGAAATTTTAAACCAATTCGAGCAGATCTTGCCTAAAATCACATGAAAAGTAAAAGACTTCATGAGATCCCGCTAAAACGTAAATGAATAGTTCATACACCAGTTCTTGACGACAAACATTTAAAAATCAATATGTTTTGTTTAGCTACAGAGGTTTGTTCACTGGTCATAACATAGCATGGCGTACATTGCTGCAGTAACAAACATCAATAAAGTATTCGATAATATTGTGATTACATTAAAGTCAACTACCTTCACATTCGGCCTTTGTAACACAGGTTTTATATACCTTCTAGTACTTCGAAACCATTCTGTTGAGTCATAACAGGAATATCTGACAAATAACAACTAGCCCTTTCTTTCTAGCACATTGTCAGATAATTACAAACAAATTAGCGCCCTATACAAATTTCAGTTCATTTCTACCTTCGAGTTTTAAAATGAAGAGAACATATAACCACAGGTTTTACTACAAGAATGTTTCTTAATACCTCATATTTCCGTGGTTATCTTACTTCACATATATGTTTATTTAAAGACTCCGTCAATAACTCAGACTACATAGCGTCGGATAGGATAATTAATGATTTTGGGAGGGATGTGGAAGGAAGCGGACGTGGCCTACTTTAAGGTACTATCTCTCAAATACCTGAATTGAAATGATACAAATAATAAAAAAAATTGTCGGAGCAGACAGTTTCCGGGATTAATAAAATGTTAAACAATACAGATTTATATTTGTTTAAATCTTATCAGTCTAATCACAATAAAATTCCTATTAAATATTAAAATATTACCATAATTAATATTTAAATATTTAAAATATATTAAATATTTAATATTTAATAGAAATTTTATTGTGATTAGACTGATAAGATTTAAACAAATATATATTTATCACAATATGATGCAAATTTATCATCTCAATACAGATTTAGTATAACAATTCTTGACAGAGGGAGTGCTGGGCGTATTTTGGACATCCCATATGGGTAGAAATTTCTGAAAACTGAAACTCACTGTGTTCTTTTAAGCAATCAAAAAAATTATAAACCATTTCATCGTTTGAAACAAAATCCAGTCGATTCTTCCTCCAGGTTACAAAATCAGAGAAGATACGTGATCTGTAATAAGAATGAACGTTGTGTTTTAATGAAAGGTTGGACTTTTGAAAAGTTAAGCGACTATCAGATTCTCGAGAACAACTCTGCTCCATGGAGTTACTCCTGTCTTCACAAAATTGAATTTAGATTTCCTAAAAGTAGTTTGTTCGCAGGGACATCCAGGTTAATGTAATCCTCCATAAATAAGCTAACATAAGCCCCTTATGCACTCTGTGAATTCTCCCGTATTCCTTAACTCCCTTTAATCCTACGCGTCGTTTACAATTCAAAACACATGGTGTGCTTATTTGAATATGGAACTTAGCTTGCTCAATTTGAATCGCCTCAAAACATTGACATTTCCTTTGCCGCAGTACACAGTTCTGCGAGATAACCAACCCAAAGCTTTAAAGCGAACGTCCAACTGTTAAAATTATAACACGTCATCTTTGTTATAGTGAGCATTATCAAAGCTATCATAAATCCAATGATAACGCTGATGTATAATGAGCGAAATGTCAAAGTACCTAACTTTACCACCAGCATCTAAAAGGAAACAGATTTGGTTTATGAGTGCTGAATAGAACATCGTTAGAAGCATTGATCCCACATTTCATTACCACAAAACATGACTATCCATACTGAGCTGATGAGAGATACTTCACTCCGGACACATATTCATTCCCACAAAACATGACTATCCATACTGAGTTAATGAGAGATACTTCACTCCGGACACATATCAGACAATTACGTTACCAGAAGAATATTCTCTCCATCAAAATTATGATGATCATTATCATAGATCATACAAATTAATTGAGTTGTTAAAATTAACTAAAACTTGTGAACACAAACGGAAACATTCTCATGAATTGTACATGTATAAACGCGGAGTAAAATGATGAATGTATAAAGCTGTTTTATAAATCACACGTTCAATTGATTAGATCTGTAGTCCCGTTTAATCAGACATACAATACAGCTCATGCAATTGTGGTAATAATTATTAGTCAATGCTGGATAAGACTTTCGCAATTAGGAAGATTAACATCATCATTTAATGAGCAGGATGTAAGCCTAATATAAAAAAATACTGTCTTCCAGCTTGTAGGGCCGAGTTATCTGGCGGAAGTCTGCCTATGTTTCAGAGTACTTGCTGCCTTCATCATCAGAGCAGACTACATAGCGAACATCTCAGAACACAGACAGTTCCTCGGTTCAGCCTGGCTATAAATATGTTAATGAGTACCTACAAATTACAAAGCTCTTAATTGTGTAGTCTTCTCTATTCTGTCTCACCCTTAGGTCCAAACATTCTTTACAGCACCCCTTTTTCAAATACACCCCATTTAAAACAGGGCGAGATCAAAAGTACTAATTTAAGACGACATGTAAAATTACAGTTTTGCACAATTTAATCTTCACTTGGACAGAAGGATGCGACAGACGGATGAAAATCCCAGCGAACAAAATCCGAATTTAATGTATTCTTCAAGTCTTTCAAAATATTTTCGGATGGTTTATTACTCAGCTTATATATTGCGTTTTATTATAAATTGTGGTGGCACACGAATTTACACAGGCCTGTATAACCTTCAGAAATCCCTTTTGGCATACGAAATACACAGTCTTTGAATTCTGCTGGCTGGGTACAACGTCTGCACCAAGGGATTTGAGCGAACAGATTGGAAAAATGGGTTATACCCAGCACCACGCTGGCATCGTCCTTCGTCAGAATTGTAGCTTCAAGTACACAGGATATTGGTAACTATTTGTACCACATAATTTAACGATGTCGCTCAACGAGTCAGTATAAATTTATGCTTAGTATAGACAACAAAAATATTATTTTATTCATTTTAAATCGTGAAATGGTGTATTATATTGAAGGTAAATCAGCATCTTTAAATGTTATATCTGTGTTCAATAATTTTTTATACCCTCGGCACACCCTGATTTGTCAAGGACACGTGACCGCACACCACAAATTTCGCCTCACGTTACAAAACTACGCATGACCATAAATGTGTATATAAATCTCTATGCAAACAAGATGTAACATACGTTGAATAAAACTATCGATAATGAACCTGCGTATGTGTGTGTTTGTGCTACGAATTCTGATTACGAAAGATAAGAGACTGCCTTTTTTTATAATTACAACGTGCGAATACACAATTTCTTATAAAAAATTTGCAGCACATCTGAGCTCTTGTGGAAAATCATAGTTTGTAAAACACTGTCTATTCTATACTACCGACAGGAGAAAGTGAAATCCTTCTTCTGAGTTTCAACGAATGTTTAAAGAGAAACACAAAGATGTACTCAATTTACGAATTTAAGAAATAATACGTCTTTGCAAAGTTTTCATAACACAGAACGTTTTAATCGAAAGTCAATCAGCCTCACAACTACCCGGAAGTTGGAACTAAGCATCGATGTATTTATAGAAACAAACAATAATACACAGTTGTGTGTTTAAAATCGATTTCCTTATAATTAAAGACATGTTTTTTTAAACAATGAATATTTTATAACGGAAACTCAGTGTTACAGGCTTACACATCGTGGATGCAGAATTCTAAACTACCATTTTTTTTTTTCCAAAATACGGGAAATAATGACTGAAATTTAGGCAGTTTTCAAATATAAATTTATAAATTCTCTCATTCATGACACATTTTATAGTCCTGGCTTCTATCGGTACCAGCGTACAAAGAGGATAACACGTTAATAGAATCTAGACTTATCGCAAGGGAAAACGCGAGAAAGTAAACACATTACTCGTATTTGTATTTCACTGGCAATTTGTCAGACTTCTTATTCTTTAACGTACTGGACGCGAAGTTATATCTTGATGGCGTGTCTGTTATACGGCGGGACAAGTCCATGGTGTCACCTCTTCGCAATGTTTGACTGCCCACTGTGTCAAGATGATTCGACCGTAAATATTTCTCCCTTCAGCATAAACTTGTGTGAATTTTGTCACAACTAAAAGACTGGTCAACTGCGATAATAAAGAACAAGAATATTTTACCATAAAAGGCACATCCTGACTAACTACATATACCCGAGTTCTTGAAAACGTGTCCGTAGCACAATCAAACGATGATAAATGCTATTATTACAGCCCTTCACCTGGCTAAACTGAGCCAATATAATCCAATAAAGACCATCACGAAAATATCTCCGAAATTAATATTGCTGTCAATTTAGGGATTTGGTAGGCCTCCTTAAATTTGTGATCAGTCAGATGCAAGGCCTCTACCGATAAAGGTGGCCTCCTTAAATGTGTGATCAATCAGATGCAAGGCCTCTACCGATAAAGGACGACACAATAGAGAAATACGGAGACGAAAATCCATGACTTGAGCGAAATTCGAACAGTGGCCAAACCCCCATGACCTAGACAGCGCAAATACTGAAAGACAGAAATCTTGAAGCTAAATGCATTCAATCAACCCTTTCAAGCCCAGTAGGAACTACACGTAGCATCAGTTTTAACAGCCAGCAGCTCTGCGGTTTTTATTAATGGGTTTTGCATGATTCTTTAAAAAAACTTATTATTTCCTTAAGCAGCGTAAAACGTTGTGTTCTCTTTGAGGTACAGAATGAATTCTGAAGTATTATATAGGCGGGATAAATACATTCAATCGATTCAAGGAATCAAATAAAGAACAGGAAAGAAATAATCCTAAGTAAAATAGTTTGTAATAACATGGAGGTACAACATAGAAACTACTATATGAATGCAGCTAGAGATATACTCTCTATTTGGTCTACTAATAGTAAACATTAATAAGAGCTCACGGACAAACTATTCTCCAAAAGCAATTTTGAAGGCCGTATTAAAATAGTGTATGTACTCATATACAAAGTTATTGCAGTAAACAGACAACTGGGACCAATACGAAGCTACAACGCAGTTCTGAGTCATAAACTTGCTTCGGAGTTTTTAATGACTGAAGTCTAAACAAATAAGAAACTTTTAAGAATTTTCAAGTCACTGTATAAAATTCTGAGATAGCTAAAAAAAATGCAATAGTCGTTAGAATCTTATATTGAAGTTTAACGGAATATCTAGTACGGCATAGCATTACATTACATTTCAAGCAATGGAATAATTTTTTTTTTTGCGAAAATACACCTTTATATAATCTCCATAGAGTAAATTTAAATATTAGTGACCTTACGACATTGCAGAATTATTCAAGCACTCGAATTTAAATATCTACTTAGGGAATATAAAATCTTTCAGACTTCTCAGTTCCATCCGATATGTGTAATATACTGATAAGTGAAACGCAGAATATGTCCACCGCTACTTCGCCACAAGGTAACCATACGTTATTTGTCGACGTCGGTATTCTGGTTTGTAACTCAGTGTTCACATTCCGGTAGATACCATCGTTATGAAGGAACATATTGTCTCCTTAAACCTCTAACAAGCCAGAAGATTAACAACATTTTGACCGCCAAAACAACCATAAATATCACATATAATGTTTTATATAAAAAGCTATGTATTTGGTATTTACATGCATCAAGAAGCAGTGCCTAGGCGGAGAGTAATATCCGAAACGACGGTAAAATTCTACCAGACTACACGGGGCTAAACCCCAGAAGGCAGCCATATTCATGATAATGGAACTTTGGGTTCCGCAAAAGTGGAGGATTTTCTTGGCTAGCTGAGCGACTAACAGCTTTTCATTAAGTGCACTGCTATTTTTTTTTAAATACGAAGACACATAACCATGTTTCGATATTACACGTTTGTTAATTTGTAAAAGAGAGAAGAAAAATATTATTTTACCATCCAATATAAGTAATTTCAAAATGTCTACATTAATTTGACGCTCAAAAAGAAATTAATGTATACATTTCTCTAAACACTGAGATTGTTTCTCTGGTTAAACATTTCATACCACTTTCCTTTGCGATAATTAGACGATTTTTCAACAAAAGATTGAAAAGAATATGACCATTAACTCCCTAGTATATGTCTGTCTGTTCACACGTAACAACTCGGTAAACGCAGAATTGATTTTCACGAAATCTTTTTATTGGAAATTGTACTACAATTTGTAAGCATATTCTAAATAGACTACTTGTTAAACGTAGCATGAATAAATTGTAAAGTTGACATGTTAACAGTTGTAAAAAAAACTCTACAACAAAAACAGTTTCAACACGAAGAGCGCGCTGGCTTTGAAAAAATTCCGTCCAATTTCTTAAATATGAATAATATTCTACAGAATAACTAAATTTATTTCTTTATATTGTTATACCTCAATGTGGGGGAAAATATATTTAAACTATCAAATATTAGTTATAATAAAAGTGCAAAAATTATCAAGAGAAGTAGAATATGTAAATATATATATATATATATATATATATATATATATAAAAATGTTTGACAGACAAGCTTAACATAAACTAGTAAGGATAGAAAATTAAACATGTTAATCCTAAAATTTGGAAGACTAAAGGAACAAGAAAAATAAATATTTTCTGTCAGTTACAAGGAATTCTCTTTCACAATTAATTAGAAAGAGAAAAGAGTTATACTGCCAACCGACAAACAGTTTCGTGGCCTCAGTGAAGTGTAGAACAAGATGCAATATTGCGGTGCTGAAGTGACGAGCGTTTGCTTCGGTAGGTCTCCAGAAAATTAAATCCATACTTAGCAAAATTGTAAATTCTGATGCTGTGATGCTCAGACCGTTTCAATCTTTATTTGATACCAACTGTAAACCTACATTGAAACCTATTTCCTTCTGCCCCATTTTTGTTAATAACGAGAGCTAGTCAAAATATAAAACGTAGATTGAAAGTGATAAAACAAAATGTAATATCACGATATCACTTCAAATATTTAGTTATAACAGCTCAATGTTTATCCACAAACAAAAAAGGTTTTATAAAAGACAAATATAAAGTAAAGTTGTTTATATAGTTTAGAGAATTGTTCTGAAAACAAAGAGAGCATTCCATTAGCTCGGGCTTTTAACTTTGTACTGAACCAACTCCACAAATAAACTCATCTCTATGAAGCTGATATATGTATACAAAGCGTATCATTACTTGTCGATAATTTTATAATCGAATATTCAGAATTTCAGTGTATATGTTACATTTCATTGCAAAGAGTGCTGTACAAATCAAATTATTATTTTACTCACATAGTATAATGTACATGCAAAAGTTATTTTAGAGAGTATGGAAGCATATTTACACTTTTATATTCCGCTTGGTATTGATCAATTTCAGGTGACGTACATATTTTCATCCGTCAAATGATGACAATGAGCAATATTCATCTAGCGTTGTCTTCAATTTCAAGGTTTTATAAAATACAATTAAACAATATCTTAACGTTTTAAATATCCTGTATCAAACACCAATTATCCCTTCTTTAAAATGTAATCATTAAAATCTGGAATTGTTCGATTTAATTATTTTATAATTCATCATCCATTTCCATATTATATTATCATCCATATATTCTAGAACATACTGAGTCTAAGACTACAAATTCAACAACAAAATTAGTTTTTGTATATACGTATTATCTTTATTTAAATTTTAAATCTAGATTTACTGTTACTGAGAAGAATATTTCGGCGGAATGTTAAATTCAAATTTTCTCCAGATTTCTAATTTATAATGAGCAGTAAATCTAGGACTTTTACAGACCTAGATACATTAAACTTCATATGATCTCACTTTATAGTAATGACACTCCGTAAAAATTTGCATACAGACTTAACTCCTTTCATAGTTTATAATATTCGCGCTGTAGCCATTATTAGGGTCGTGGCCATAAACGTAATTTTCGGCGCTACTTTTTAACGTATCGATTTGGTCAACCCCGTACCTGTGCCATGTCGCCGAGCCTTGAACTGCTGGCATTTGACTGCCCCACAAGATAATTGAAATAGGTCAACAAAACAGTCCATAGGAAATTGGGGTTGTACACAATAATAGGAGGCAACCACAAACAAATTCTCATTCTCCAAGAATACAAATCAGTACAGCATGCTTATTAATAATAGCTACTGAGTCACTAAGTTATTTTTTGAGTTGATATTTCCAATAGTTTTAGAACTTTCCAGCTAAAAGGATTTTTTTCAGAAGTCTGCAAATATCTACATACAATATTCCCAGTAGGTATTAGTTAATTTTTTCGATATTAGTCTTATGGATAGCAACGCCGTTTATCCTGAAGATGGAGACAGTATATTTCTCAGAAATGTTATCTATTTATACGTCCATATGGAATTACTATACGAAAATTTAAAATCCATCACCCTTAAAAATTCAAATATCGAATAAATTTCATTTTCTTAAGCACAAACTAACTCTAGTTTGAAAACAATTACAAATTTTATGTCTAATTAATTCAACAATTTAGATGTAAACGTTTGACATACTTAGAAATGTATCCAAATGTCAAAATCTGGCAGCGTTTAATTCATGACAATTGTTACAAAATACTATAGTACTTTAATTATGTCATATATTTACATTACTAAATATTTGTACATTCAAGAACGAGGTCTAACTTTTATCAGTTATAATCCAAGTTATTTACTGTCAGGAAGTAGTAATGACTGATAAGATATCCTCCAGAAATGTCTTTTTATTAAATATAATTATGTTAATTTATTGCGACATAACATTTAAAATATCACGCGGAATTTCAGAAAGATTGAAAGACAACTGAAAAATAATGCAAGATACCTTCGCGATTATTACTATTACGTAAGTTTCTGTTACAACACGTATTAATTTACTTCAATAGAACTAGAAATTTATATATGAAAGTCTCAGAAAAAACTGCATTCATTCAACACCTTATATTTCGCATTCTGAAACTGTCGTACAAAATGAAGTTAAAATCCGTCAGATACTTCGAGAGTGGAAAATCAGATTCAGATGTGTTGGGTATTCTCCTTCTGAATGGAGCAGAACCTCATCCTACGCATTTCTTTGTAATGCACAGATCTTATCATCACGATCTCGGTAACCCTCGAAGTTGAAGAGCGTGACATTCAAATTCAGAAGTAAATTGCAAAAATTCATTGTACAATTCTGCGTATTAAGATGTACCCTACTACGAAACAAACAATATTAAAATGGCACATAGATGCAACTGAAATAAATCTATTAAATAATTTAAGTACCCAGTATTATAAATACTGATCAAAAACTTCGTTCAGTATATGAACCAAAGATATCACATATTCAGTGGCGTAATATTAAGTACAGTTTCAGTTACTTAATTATACAATCATGGCAACTACTTATCCATAAGCCATTCATAAATTATTTTCGATAACATTAAACAAATACTGCCACATCATCAATCAAGTTTACCCCATATATAAAAATAATTTCTAACCTAATCCCATGCGATTTAAATAATAATATCATCATGATAATTCACCATATATTTCTTATTATCACATAATTACAATTTTCAGAGCAGTGTGGAAAAAGCATGTGTTTTCTTGTCAGTACTTTCTACTCGCCTTGCTTACGTAAGTGACCGTCAATGTATTGATGTTTGCGAAAGCCAGTTGATACATTAAGTCATATAAAACTCACCGGACCAAGATTTTCAAACCCGTTCCTTGAGGCTACCCGGTGGGCTACCTCGTTGCCTGGTTCCCCATGGAGCCTGACAAGGAACGAGTTGGTAAACACCTCTGCTGAAACCTGCTGATTGGTGAAGAACACGACCAGCATGAACCAGTAGATGAGGATGGAAGTCTTCCACGTTGACGAAGAAACGTTCCCAGAGAGGATGTCCCATGTCACCAACATGGCTTGTTTCAAACAGAACCCTATTTCACTGCTGCTAGCGGTGACAGCGGACTCCTCTCCGAAACGACGTCCACAACTCGATATAAACCCCCTCCCCTTTACAAAACATTATAGCACGCCCGTGACGTCAGACTACGACGTCACATGAAATCGATTTTGAAGATGCGGGTGGTGGTGGAAAATCCAGCATGGCGTCTGATTGTGTAGTTAGTAAATCCTCCGCTAGGATAGTTGAGTTATTTGCAAGCCGAAATGCGCATGATCGAATAAACATCGCGCTGCATCATAGATTGCTCTATCTGCTGCAAGATTTTTGCATCTAGAATTTCATTACAAACATTTCAGTCTCTTGATTAATATCGAACTGGGCAATAGCCAAGTACAGGTTAAGGTCGACTGGAATATGTAGGAACTTGAAAGAAAATGGGCTCCATAAGATTCACCTACATATTTATTTTTAACACCAAACTCACCCTAATGGAAAAGATGACCACTTAATTGTGACCTTGTGCGGAAATGAAAAGAAGCAGTGTATTGCCATAGAAACAATTCTTAAATCAACGTTTTTCTCCATTCGAATATTTGAATACAAGACTTATTGAATTTATTTATATTTATTTAGTGACCTGTCTGGCGACAGGTCCATATGAACAGGATCCTTCCATCCTTTTCTCGGACTGGGACCTGTTCATATACGTTCTTGGCAGATGATCCAGAAGTGGTTTGCCATTGCCTTCTTCTGTGTGTGAATGGAGTAATTGTTGGGATGCCACGGAGAAACCGGGGAAGAAGCCCCCGGAGGAAAACTCCGTGTTGCCTAGACCACGGCCTTGCCCAACACAAGTTATAAATTCGGGCACCGCCGGGAATCGAACCCGAGACCCCAGGTAAGAATATTTCGACATTTTTGACAGAAAAAATCTAATAAACGGAACATAATTCGAGGAAAGCACCGATATTGTCGTTTCTTGTTTAAGACAACTTGCTTGTATTTAAATTTTTGTACCTTATTTATTGTAATCAGTGGCTCAAGCCTCTATGCCAACTTGTTATTGGCATTTCCAAGTGCATTTTGAAAACTATTAAAACAAATATTCGTGTCTCCACACGTGTCCTTCGGTCAACAAAATACTAGGCAAGAGAACGAAACAAAAACAGCATAAATTATTATTAAATTAAAATTAAATTAGTTGGTTATTCCGTCAAATCACAATATGACGCCACTACACTATCTTATAAATTATTATTGTTGGATGAGTCTTGAAACGGAAGATTAAAACTACTATTTATCAAGTTGATTTGACAACTCCCGAAAAGTTGCTTTATTAAATATACTTCAAACATTGGGCAATGACTTTTTAAAGTACTTTAATTATATCGACAAACATAACACGTAACCATCTCCCATCTACTGAATCAAGTTTTCTTCAGTTTATCCCCTTATTATTAGTGTAATTCTTTTATTCTTATCGTCACAGACGTAAACCTGCACTTTCATGAAGTATGAGACTCAAATGTCGAGTTGATGCGACAAGAGATGATGTGATGACCCACACAATTTTCTATTCAAAATCTGTAGGTTCATAATACAGTCATTTGGCGAGAATTTAGCAGACCGCATGCAATAACACTGTTTATAAACGATAGAGCAGCATTCAGCAGCTGAGCAAGAATCAGTGCCTGGTAGGCCTTGTAGAGACAATGAAAATATAATACGAAATCTACAACCGGTTAATTAAAAGTTACGAAAGTTTGTTAATCAACAGAATACAGAGTAGAATACAAGACAGGAACAAAAGAGAATATCAGTTCCTCATGACATGATTACAGAAATTATGTAGACAAGTATTTTCGTAAATGTCTTTCAGCTAACAGTCGCTCAGCCATTCAAAGGAAATATCCCGCCTACATAAAACAAAAACTTTATTACCGTGTCTGCATTAGCCATCCGTGAGTCCTTAAATTCATCTGGATAAATCCACTTCACATTATCACACCCTATTTATTTAAGCTATATTTTAATATATTCCTCCCATCTAATCTCTGGTCTTACACGTTATATTTTCTCCTGAGGTGTCTAACTTTACTTTTCTCGTGACAACGCTTTAAATTAACCAATATAAATTTCATGAGTCGCTTCTTGGATAAGAGAAAATATCAATTTTTTCCGGCACTGAACATTGTTTACTCTAGTGTCTGACAAGATTTTCCTTCGTTCGAACGTGATGAAGTGGGTTGAAAAGGGCTCTGGTCTACGGCACCTTTGGCCCACTCTAGCAGGATCACTCAGCTTTGACCTTGTCATATCGTCTTGTTCGTGATGTAACGTCGCTTTGTAAAATGTAGAAGCAAGGTTAAGAACGCGACTATGCCTCGAACTGAGGGATTATTAATTAATGGCACTTCTGGTACTCAAACTACAAGACGACAATAAGGGTCTCCCAATATGTTCGACGACACAAGACAATAAATTTATAAGAATTTACAGAGTTTATCAGCGTTTATTCCTCTCATGCGTGGACTGAAATCATCATAAACATTTGCGATTTTGAAACAATGATTATTTCACAAATTTATAGTATTCTTAAGGCCACAATACAGAACAACGCTTACATACATCAATCAACACAGCGAAATTCAACACTGAAATTTAAGCGGTGTTTTTATACAGAACTTTGACACCGACCTACATGACAACATAGGTCACAACCGCCAGACATGATGACCCCTTAACCGGCAATAAAGCATCAGACCTCAGGTAACAAAACTCAGATACGCGATTCTGTACTTGAAGCTATCGAATACCGTAAATGACTCATACCATGAGATCGGAGGATCTCACAGTGGTTAATATGTCGATGACAGTTTAACGACACTGTATTGTGGGCCAAACACTGGAATTTATCTTTTATAATTCGAATGGAGACCTTTAACATAATACATTTGGAATGTGGACGTAACTAGGTAAAAGTATCAGCTTGGGGAATCCCCGGCAAGCCGGAAATTAACACGGGGAGTCCTCCAGTGATGACGTCATTACCCAGCTAGACAGGCGCCATCGCATAGGTCACTGGCCCGAGACAATTCTGACACCACTGACGTTGACCTCAAAATTCAAAGGTCAAATATTATCAAACACACTATAAGATGAAAAACTATATAAATTCAACATAAATTAAAACTTTTCAGAGTGGTTTTGTCGCATATGACACAGAAGGAGAAACATGGAAAAAATTTCATATACGTAGTTGAACACTGGAGGCCATTCAGTGGTGATACACTGCTGTTGACTGTCAAGACCGTTTTTTTTTTTTCAAAATTTCCAATTCCCTTCAAAACATTACATCTGAACATCCGTTGTGCTGATCGCCATTGGCCATTTACGATGCATGCTGAGTTTCTATTAAAAACTTTATCTGGCATTTTTCACAGAAATGTCCAACGAAAAGAATTATATAAAAAACAAAACACGATAACAAATAATTTATAACATTACGATAAGAGTAGTATTGTGACTAGGCACCGTCCGATAATCTGTTTTTGTAATCTATTAAATAAAATGCTAAAGACAGACAGACTTTAAGAAAAATGATTCAGTTCATTACCGTGTTTACTACAACCAGCCACTTCCTAAGTCAAATTAATCCAGTCCACAGTCTCTTTCTTTAAGACCGACTTTAATATTATCTATGCAATAATTTCCTGTGTCTTTTACTGGTTCAGTGCTACTTATCCAAGTTGTTAACGCTACTTAAGATAATTTCCCAAAGAAATTGGATGATTGCTGTAAAACATAAAATAAAGCTACACTGATGTGTCATAAAAAGTAATGAGCGACAGGGTTACCAACCATAGACTCCCTAGTCAATTGTCTATGAATTTTTTCTATGTTTATTTTTACCTAATAAATTAAACAGGCCGGAAAATAATCTTACAAAACTTACATCTTTCCATGTTTATTTTTACTTAATAAATTAAACAGGCCCGGAAAATAATCTTACAAAACTTACATTTCATTACAAAAAAAAAGGGTGGGGATACAGACACACGTTGACGATCTAAAATATGACCGTGAAGTCCCGACAAGCTCGAGTCTAATCCGTGTTGGGTAGAAGAAATTGTCAGATTAACGTGCTGCTAGGTCGGTACGACACGTGAGCACACGTGTTCAAACAGCTGGCAGGATTATGAACGGCTCACCGAGGCGCCACATCACGTGACACTATGAGAGCTAAATAGAGTGTTCCACTATCGATTCTTGTGGTCACGTCATCGACGTAGTTCCTGCAGTGACACCAATTATCGCAGAAGGTCGAAAATATTCTGTGCACGTATTTTCGATATTATATATTGCATTCGAACATAGATTTCAATATTCGAGACAATTGTCACTTTTACGACACAAATAAAGATTGGGGACTGAAAAATATGTTGAAACAAAGGTAAAGAATAAATTATTAATAATAATGTTAGTAGCGAACGAGTTGGGATGTCAAATTGTCTTCTATTCTGGTCTTATTTATCTGATTATTTATTTATGTGATGCTTATTTAACGTCGCTGTCAGTCGTGAAGATTATTTTGGGTCGAATAATAGTATGATAAATAAATATTAACTTTGAAACAGTGTGGAAGAAATCGATAGTGACCTAATTTAATGTACTATGTATTTAAGTGGGAGAACTGAGAAAAACCACGAAAACCTGAGTCAATGAATGCAGTTTTCGGGCCGAGATTTAAATCTGGGGCTCACAGTTAAAAAAAAAGTAGGAATGCTAACCACTCGACCATGAAATTTGACTTTTATCGCCTCTTTGATGGCGATAAGTTGAAATGTGTACATACCAAATATGGATTCAGTCTTTTTAATAAACAGCAAAGCTAGCAAACACGAAAATGGGTTTTATATAATACATAAAATTTTAAAACACGTGGATTTATGCGTTCTTTTGTTGAATAATTTGATCACTGGTCTAGACTACAGTAGACTGAAGTCACATTTAGAGAAACGCGGTCAAGTCCTGCTTAGTGGCTGCATTCCATTGTTACGTGAGCTTGAAACAGAGTGTAATACAAGAAATGTATGAAAGTGTTGTTCAAATTCAGAGAGCGACTGACAGACTGGCTTACAGTTAATGAAAACAAATGTGCACATTTCGAACAAAACAAAACTGAACATAACTTGTTCCCTGCCATAACAATGGCCTTCATTCTAAAGATAAAATTAAAATCCATTATTAACGTTGCACATTATGAAACGTAACAAAATGTTGTTAACAAATGGCATAAATTATATATTTATTACTTTGAAAGACCGAGGGCATTGTCTAGAAATAAATGTTAGCTAACCAGCTGCAAATGTATAGAATAAGAAGTCGCAGCCAGCCGACAAGGGGTGGTCCCTCCGGGTTGGAGTTTGTGCGAGGACAAAGAACTCTACATAGTGAAAAAGAGAGCGTTACAAAATGTTACACCAGAGTTCGGTCTGCTCCGAAATACGACAGCAGAGGAAAATAACCATAAACGGATATGTTGCACTCCAGGTATAAAATGTGTACCCTCAGAGCTCAAAGTTCCTATGGACGGGTTGGACACAGCTAACTTACTCCTTGACTCTACAGTCCTTGAACGACTTGGGAGGTTTCTTAAGCTATTTAGACATTTGGAAAAGACTCCTTGGACAGGTGATCAGCCCGTCGAAAAGCCTCTTGTCTACACAGGACAGCAGAGTGGGATTCGGACCGTCCGGCCACT
>NW_019059821.1:146249-178186 GCF_000696155.1 Zootermopsis nevadensis
AGTAATGATGATGATACTTTGCTAATGATACCATTATACATACTACTCGTGATAATGGAAATAACAATTATAATAATAAAATCAAAAGCGGAAATAATGTTTTTACGACTAAGTGTTACATCAAGAAGACGTATGAAATGTCTTAATCGTGTGTATTTCTCGCATTTACCGTTCTACTGAACGCTGTATCGACAATTGAATGCGTGATTTATAAGTATATATTTATTTCTTAAGTTTAAATACTCGCATAATTCTGTATTGTTTAAATCTTGTCCGTCTAATCACAATAAATTCTTATTAAATATTAAAATATTACAATAATTAACATTTAAAATATTTAAAATATTAAATGATGTTCTTTATCGAAATATTCGATTTACAAATATGATAGACCATAATGAAAATCCAAATATTTCGATAAAGAACATCATTTAATATTTTAAATGTTAATTATTGTAATATTTTAATATTTAATAAGAATTTATTGTGATTAGACGGACAAGATTTAAACAATATATATTTATTATATCAGAATATGACGCAACTTTACCATCGCATAATTCTGTTTTACGCTAATTAAGGGGATGTACAAGAGAGTGGCATTGAAGTATAATTCAAATTCGTTCCCATTATCAAGTTTAAAGCGAGGATGAAAATTGCTCTGTGGGGAGTAAATGAAAAAGCAGTTGGGATGTGACAGTTGGAAAAGTAGCTAATATTCTGACGCTGCTATATTTCCGTCGTGATCAACAGTCTGTAGCATCTGAAACAGTAGTTGTCAGAATCAATAAAGCGCTAGATTATAGTTCAAGCTAACCCACCGTGAAATGCAAAACAGCATTGCCAAACCGAAGCAGACTGATGGCAGCTATTTCCTTCTCCCCCACAGTGCACACTAACAACAGCCTGATACAAATATAAAATTCATGGAACAGTTTAATTTTTAATAAGCTAATAGTCGCTCAGGTGATCAAAAAATTTCCGATCTTTTATAGAATCAGAAGAGTGGTTACTTTATTCATAATAACCAGCCACTGACCCTGTCTTAAATCACATTAATCTATGTATCACACCACATTTAAGATCCACTTTAATATTATTCTCCTGTCTACTCACAGGTTTTGACGCAGTATTTTCCATACAGTTTCCTGAGTAATGGTAGATACACACATAAAAACTATGTGGTCTTCTTTAAACGTAAAATATAAGAGGAAAAACTCGAAATAAAGAGGCAGGTCTGAATAAATGACGATGGATCAGACACTGTAATGAAATGTTAATGCCAATCTATTTAGCACGTAAAGAGAAGAGTGGTTTGCTTTTATCTTGTTTCAATTGGACCAAAATTCACTAAACTGTGGGAGCAGGATATTGCTTCATTTTAGACCCCTCTTCTACCTACCTCTCTCTTTTACCCCGACGTGAGCAATCTTTCGAGAGTAATTTACAGAGAACCCTTCGATATTTTGCATGAACCTTGAGGTACATACCGTTTCGTTCACAAGCCAGAAAATCGATTACTCCTACTTACTACGGTGTGTCAGAGTTTAAATTTATTTGAATTGCACTTAAGACAGTGGTCAGAACACTAGCCTTGTAATCCTGGGGTCCCGGGTTCAATTCCCGGTGGTGCTCAGATTTATAACTTGTGTTGGGCAAGACCGTGGTCTAGGTATCAACGGAGTTTTCCTCCGGGGGCTTCCCCGGTTTCTCCGTGGCATCCCAACAATTACTCCATTCACACACACAGAAGAAGGCAATGGCAAACCACTTCTGGATCATCTGCCAAGAACGTATATGAACAGGTCCCAGTCCGAGAAAAGGATGGAAGGATCCTGTTCATATGGACCTGTCGGCAGACAGAACACTACGCGTACCCCAGGTTGAATACCACTTTACTAGACTATACACAGCGGTACAACTCAGAATACAGCCAACTTCATAGTCTTTTTTTGTCTGGCAATGTGTTTGTAAAACAAGTCTGATATTTTAAATTTCCCTTTTTTTAAATTTAGTTGTAGAAATTAGTCACTAAACATAACAGTAGCAATACATAATAAATGTTCAGGAAAAACTCTGATTAAAACAATGAAACCTTAATTTATGATATTTAGAATTTAGATTTTACATTACAGAGATTTTCAGTCAATGCTGATAACAAAAAACTGATGACGTTTGTTGTGATAATTCTCTTTCTGCACTGCAAATTGTTCTCAGAAATGCATGAGCTCAATGAAGCAGAAACAGTGTAAAAGTAAGCGTGCGTACAGTTATGAGGTAGGCCATGGCGTGAGAGATGGTTGAACTGAGTGCATTTAATTATTTTACGCATTGTGTGTTTTAATGGCACTCATATCGTCTGTTCCTCTCTTTTGTACCCCCACTAATAATTACTGGCAGTAAAAAAAGCTTGTTTTCAAAAACAGAAATCTCTTGTTAGGCGCAATTAACAATTTGTATGAAGTTTTGCCAACCGCGATATTTGGTTTCACTTATCCGCGGGTTTAAATTAGTGCGCACACTAGTTAACTATCTACATTTGTAGCCAATCTAGAACTTTTAGAGCAAAGTAAGACATCATTTTTAAATAACCAATTATTAATTAATAAATATATAAATATATTTGTATTTTTTTTTTACAATGCGCTATTTGAGTAGTTTGTGTCTGGCGCAAAGGTTTTGGACAAACCTGTGCCTAATTTTTGAAGTAGGAAAAAAATTCAACTATTGTCCTGAAGTTTCATCTCCGAGAGAAACATTATTAATAGCATTTGCAATTTTTAATTCGAAGACAGTTTGTACAACTTTTGGACACTCCTGTTCCTATTTCTCTAAATAGAAACAATCAACATTTTTCCCGACGTTGTCTATTCAATATGAGCGTTCTTTGTCTACTATCTTCAATGACGCACCTTTTTGGGAGAAACAGAGATGGAGAGACATAGCTGAGTTTACGTCTGTAACATGTTAATTTACTAGTGAATAATAATAGACCTTGCGTTATTTATGTTTTCACTCAATAAATTAAAAGAAACGGAATATAGCAAAAGCTGATTTTGTTGGATTTCCCTAATGGCGAATTATAAATAAAAGACCAAAGTAAATGACAGTAACACCCCCTCGTTTCATTCCACGCATGTCAGACTCTTCTAAAATCTGTAAAACGACAGATGTCGCTGATTAAATCTAACTTAACGCACTTTCTACTCCGAGAAAATGTCCCTGATTGCCTTAACTGTCAAAATACGGACTGCCAGCCAAATCCTCTCGAGTACTGAGATAAACTTTCGAATGCGAACTCTTCCTAATGGAACTGCCGTTCTGAACTCTGACCTTTCCAGCAACAAATTTTACATGAAACTCTATAATATTTTAGCAACCGCATTGTGAGAGCCGGTACATAAAATATGAACGTCTGTGATGCTTACAAGACCATACACTGCTTAGGGACTGTAGTAACTTCCGGTAAGCTTGTTGGTCTAACAGCCCAAAGGCGAAACCCTGAGGTTTCCGTAAATGAAGTTCGACAGCACACGAAGTCACAAACAAAATACGTATAATACTTAAAGTAAGTATCCACTCTTCTTATTTAAAGTATGAAGATGGCTGTCTTATGAGATATTGTGACGTGTTGTCTGATAGAAGCTTATTTTAAAGTCGTTAAACCCAATTTTAAAGTTTTTAAAATTATTCATGACGGTGAAAATATCGATTATGGTCTGCTGAGCAGCGATTCCTTGAAATTTGTAGGCGTTTACCGAGGTTTCGTAAGAACATATCGACTCCATCATCAGGGCTAATTTTGGATATAAAGAAACCGTATCGAAGTTGGTATAAAATTTTTGTACGTATAACAGAGGCGGAGTTCTTGTCATCATAAACTTAACTACAAAAGTGTAAAATGGGGTTTTCTAAGCGATAATAAACAAACGAATTCAAATGTACATATAAATGCGTTCGTGTTTAGTCTCGAAACTTTCCTGCGCAACAGACTGAATGTTTTTGGTCGTCCTTACAAATTAAGAAGCTCATTATTATCATTCTCCATTTAACTATTATGAAATAGCTAATACAGTACAAATTATTAAGACAGAATAATAACTTAATTAAATCTTCCATTTTGTGTCCCAGTAATAAACCGTCAAATGTATGAATTCTGGTACGAAATAGGTGGACTAATAATATTAATAATTATTGATGGAATAGAAACTCAGATGCTGAATAAAACCACGATACCTGAATACACCCACAGCACGTCTGTCACCGTTCCGATGGTGTGTGGCAGTGACTTCCCGGAACAGGACAGTTAACGAGTCCTTCACCGCATGTTTACTGATACCCTGAAGGGAATAAAACAATGGCTGGCTTTGCGAAAGTTGTGTTGAGTAGGAGAACGTTCTCGAAAGCTGTCACTTCCAGACATAACGTGCAGAAACATACCGCGTAAATAAAGTCTAGTTTTTTTTTTATTATTAATATAGGTAAAGGACGTCATACAAGGAGGAAAATTCAGTTTAAGGGACAATATCGATCTATCGCTTTCATACGAACGTGGTAATTAATAAGACCACCTTATTCTCGTAAAAACTGTCATGTTTTAAGCTATTTGGCACCTGAATCGCGAAAAATATTAAGTCAAGTAATGTCTGGACACTCCTTATTCGCATTGCCTACAAAAAGTGACTGACTAAAACCAAATGTTGACTGAATTGTTTTAGATTCTGCAAAGTATACTGTAATGTATTCAAGAATTTCTTGAAATAAAAAGATTAAAGCCATAGAAGAATTGAGAAAATTGCGTTACGAGGAGCTTCATAATTTGTACTTTACAATATATTATCACTATAGTAAAACCAAATAGAATAAGATGGACAGGGCACTTAGCAAGTTTGTGAGAGACGATATATACAAATTTTTGGTCTAAAAAGAACATTGGGGAGATCTAGACATAGATGGGAGAATCACAACGTAGTAGGATGTAGTGTGGACTGGATTCAACAGCCCCCCCCCCCAAAAATAGCATTTGAGTGTTCTCATGGACACGGTAATAAACCTTCGAAGGGTGGAGAATTTATTGACCAGCTGAACGACTGTCAGTTTCTCAAGGACTCTTGCTTTATGGAGGTAGGTGATATGCTCGATATACAGCAATATTACAAAACTGGCATCCGTCGATCACTTGTTAACATGTCCGCGAAATTATTTGTTAATAGTTACTACAAGATCATTTATTTTAATCGTAATTATCTCGTCTGCTGTTGCTTTGCGTACAAATGCCACACACCCTCTCGAATTCAGTAATTTGCGAGAATTTCAATAAAATATATACTTAAGCTATTTATAAACATGCTATGGTAATTCATAGTCATTAAAAAGTGTTGTTAAAGATAACGAAAATTGGTTGTTAGTTTTAAAAATTAGCGCCCATGAGAAGTTTCTTGGTTCTTGGGTCCAACGGGAAACGTGTCCTTGGCTCAAGGGAAGAAAATATTTTAACCATCCTTACATTCACAGCAAAGGCAATCTCCCACCTCTATTAGAATTTTCCGTCGCTTCAGAGTGATAAATCAGGCAATAAATGTCAGCGCACTAGGGAGACAAGGTCAGAGACGAGCTATGACATCATTGTGCGGAACGGACTGACCTACATCGGTTCAATATGAAGACGCGAGATTAAACACGCGTCTTGGAGAATGATAAGCAGGTTCGGTAATAAACGAAGTCCGACCTGCAGGCTACATGACCATCTCATCCTAACGCACGTGAGAAATCTTTAGTGAAAATATTACGTACCACAATGACGAATAGAGCCACGGTGGTCTAGCGGTTAGAACGCTGGCCTTGTAATCCTGGGGTCTCGGGTTCGATTCCCCGCGGTGCCCGAATTTATAACTTGTGTTGGACAAGGCCGTGGTCTAGGCAACACGGAGTTTTCCTCCGGGGGCTTCCCCGGTTTCTCCGTGGCATCCCAACAATTACTCCATTCACACACAGAAGAAGGCAATGGCAAAACCACTTCTGGATCATCTGCCAAGAACGTATATGAACAGGTCCCAGTCCGAGAAAAGGACGGAAGGATCCTGTTCATATGGACCTGTCGTCAGACAGAACAATAATAATAATGACGAATTGCAATTACTTTCTGTTTATTAGGTGATATATAAGGTCCTCATGGCCCCGATTGTGGAAACGTCGATCACTTGCTGGTAGACTAAACGGAGACATCTTCTTCCTATTATTTAGATATCATTATTATATTGGGCAGCATAAATGTAAGATTGTGTATTTTTCGCCACAAGAACCTCAAATCCTACAACTAACCAAGTGTCTGCTGTCTCAAAATATTACTTTTTGAATGGAAAAAGGATTAAGGATATATAAGATGATATTGCAACTATGACATTTTTCATTAAATTAAATGCAGTTACAGTAACAACCAAAATATAATTTCTTACTGCGTAACATTAGGAGATAAATAAACACAATAAATGTTTACCTAACAATATAACATTTTCCTTTCCTTTCCTTTCGTAATTTATTTCACAATAAAGAACACAGAATAGTGTCCTCTTCTTTAAAGAGTAAAAATAATACAAGGTTTACCTTTTAATTATTAATCTTCATAGAAATGAAATTAATCTTAATACAAAATTCAGATTGGAGTGCGAAACATTTTCACAGTTTCAAAAGTAAAACAATTAGTGGTAAAGATTACATCAGAGCATTCACCACAATAGAAAATGCATCTTACGCGCCCACAACGGCAGATCGTGTTTTGTGACAAATAAAAGTTACGTAGAAAATGCCAAAGTATATCTAAATCTAATGAAAGTGTAATTACTCACATTTAAATAATATAAAAATATTTTAAATTCAGAAATGTTTTAACCACTTATCAGTCTTATTTAAACTTGACTTTAACGCACATTTTCTTTAGATGCTATTCCGAGAACCAGCAGCGCTACTCTTGAGAATAAGGCGAACAATCCGAGTACAGATCCGATAATTCTTTTCTCGCCAATTTAATTTTATCGAGCAGCTATTTCAAATTTTGAGACTTCAGTTCCTTCAACATTACGTGATATAAAATTACTGAAGCTCTTTGGTATCTTTTATTTCCCACTATCGCGAGGCATTTTTACGTATACTCTCCTCCCGTATGAATATCTCGAAGAAGTGAAATAATCAGACGCACAACTGTGGATGACGTTATAAAAAATGTTTTTTAAAAAAATTTAAATTTTTACTCCTTAAACTTTTGTAGAATATAACTACGTTCACATCAAATAATTCTAGTCGGAAGTAAACTATATAATATTGCGGATACATTTTTGACGATAGCAACACATACATGTGGACCGTATTGCCAACATCTGAAAACCTTACCGTCTCCATCTTCAGAGCATAGGAACATACTACATTTACGGAAAAAGTCCACTGCTCGATACCTCAAAACTTTCGAGAAACATTTATCAGTGCACACGTGCGACCATTTTACAGTAGTTTTTAGAATTAAAGACGAGAGAATATTTCAAGAATAAAGACAGAGGAGGAGAACCTTGATCATAAAGGGCTGTCGATCATTATGGGACATTCGGGAAAATTCAGACATTAGACAACTAGTTGTTTCAGTTGTCCTGAACAAATAAATAATCACGAGAAACATCTAGGGTCAATCGGTACCTCACGGCCCAGAACAGAATGCCCAAGTGACTCACAAAGTGTCGGACATTTTATTGAGCGATGAGACACCACGAGCCACTTGGACCTTTGCTGATGACACTCTCCCCCTGTAAAAATGAAAACGCCGCAACAACTGGAAAGAAGTTTAAAAAAGTCTACGTTTTAACGAGAGTTTACGCGACAAAGATCTCGGCATATTGTCTCTCCACAACAACACGCCAAAATCCGTCAGACATAGACGACTGAGCAGATTCGATAAAGGTAGCAAAAAACATTCTTGTAGTCCGAATCCGGCTGCTTGAAGTTACTGATCTTTTTAAGCCTTGAAGTCACAGGCAGCAGCTTCAAGCAATGAGTACGACCACTGCTTCAAAAATTAATTCGGGAGACTCATAGAAGCCCTCAACCCAATATTATGGGACGAAAATATCACAAAAAGAACGAAAAAGAGAATATATAAAACAATGGTACAAAGCGTAGCAGAAATTTGGCAACTCTCGGAACAACAACAAAATAAGTTGAGAATAATGGAAATGGATTTCCTATGAAGAGCGGCTGGAATATCCAGAAGAGAGAGAGAGTGAGAAATGAAAGGATTAGAGAAATCATGAGGGTGGACCGATATATAATAGAGGAGATAGAGAAAAGACAAAATGCAAAGGATGGAGGAGGAAAGGTTACCAAAGAAGACTATGAAATAGCAACCAAAAGAGAGAAGGAAGAGAGGGAGACCGAGACCAGGATGGAACGACGGAATTACAAGAATTGTGACAGAGCGGAGACTACCTCCGGACGGATGGGAAAATAGAGAAGAATGGAAGAAAATATTAGGCACCGGAAGACCGAAGTAACATTCAACAAACAGAAGAAGAAGAATATTAGTGAATGCATATAGAAAATTATCAAATTATGCCATTTTCACAGGCGAGACCGTTGATTATGTTTCGTGTAGATTTTAATTACTTCAAAGTCATTAACGTCGCTTACCCGTGTCTTGTAAGTCCGACTGAGAATGTTTCAGGTTCAGATCTTGTAAATATGATGCAAAAGCTGGTTGAACTTGCTGTAAGAAATTCTCAGTGGACATATACTTCAAGGCCCAATTCTGTTTCATCTTATTACCCAAACTGCGGTTATTTCACCTCTCCATCTGCGTTGAGTTAAGCTGCGATATCTTCAAATTCATTAAGACTTCTGTCGATGTAACATTTACTCAATGTAAGTTCTTAAATGAGATTCTATGCTTGGGCCATTTTTCAGGTCTTATTTGTTCAGTGACCCTTAGAAAGGTCACTGCTTGTCATTTTCACACAACATAGCCAGCTTTTTCATCTCTAGTTTCTTCCTCGCTTCTAGTCGTTTCTTCCGAATCTCTTCTGGCGTGTATCTCTGTGGCGGTGATTTTGGCGCCGTATGAACTGAAACGTACAACACGGCTATTACCTGTTGGCTTCAACTAATCCATAAGCAATATCTACTTCACGCTAATATTCCTAATTCAATTTCTTTATTGTGAGAACACAATAATACATACATATATTTAAAAATGTGCAAAAATTTAATTAATTCAATCGATACCCTCTTTTGCGGTCCCGTGTACAAGAGAAAACTTCAATCTCGTGCAACGTTATCTAACACGACCTCTTCCGAAAACGTTCACGTCAAAAATATTTATGGAATGTCCATTTAAAATGTATTTCTAACATTATTCCATTCCCTCTTTGGGTGGCTATTACTAAATGTACGCGTTCTTCAAGTGCCTGAGCACTACGGGTCCCAACTTTTTCATTGGCTTGATCTATAGACATTTGGTATGACTCCTTGGACGAGGGATCGGCCCGTCGCAAGTCCTCTACCTGTACAAAGGCCAGCACAACGCAGAAAAACATCCATGGCTTGAGTGGGATTCGAACCCACGGTCCCAGCGACCGAGCGGCACAAGGCCCACGCCTCAGACCGCGCGACAACTGCGGACCCCTCTCTATGAATCAGAGATTATATTAAAAAATATAGCAATCACCCATTAGTAGAAAAATGTCATTAATTACTACAAGTCTCAACATTACACTTCCCTTCTGGACCGTAACAAAAGACGTGAGACGAACCAAGTAACAAATCAGAACTTCCACAAAGTCAATACAAAATAATTAAATTTCTTATGTCAACTGAAGATTCTCTTAAATTAATGGTTATAACGATAATTATAATTCAAATATTTTAATATAACCATACACACTTACATGTCAGAGTGTATCCAAGATGCTGCAAGGGGGGTTTACTGTGCTTTTACTGCGACCCTTTTCCTCAGTGAATTTATTATTTACCTCTGGATGATCATGACATTTTTGAACACTAGCGCTCAAACAGTTTACTGAAAAACCAGAAGCGCAGTTTTCATCTCTAGCATATTTCAGACTTCCAGATTTGATCCGTACGTAATACTTACATGGCAGCGAAATCGAGCCGGCAGAGGAACCGGGTCGCGCGACGTAACTATTCTTCTCAGCCGCACTCTGCCCTTGCCGCATAAGAAACATTTTATTATTCACAAGTGGTACAACTTTATTCGAATGCGGTTTGTTTACCTGAACGGCTGAAACCGCGCTCAGCCGTTCCGGTAAACTCTGATTATTACACATCCTGGAAGGAACTTTTAATCGAAACTGCGCTTTATTGGTTGCAGGTGCGCCGACGTCATTCGCCGCATTTCCATGATTTACGTGCTTCAACGGCCTACTGCTGTTAATTTCATGAACTGGTTGGTCGTTAACTAATGATGGCCTGTGAACAGGAAGTGACTGTCCCACAGCTGCTTTCAGTACAGTTCCTCTTTTCGAGTTCATTTGTGTCCTGTCGTCCGCCTTCTGAAAAGATTGTTTACCAGTTTCTTTATCACCACGTTTCTTCTCACAACCCTGACTCAGCATTTCAATATCTGCTTCTGTTAAATTTTGTATCACGGCATCAAAAGAGTCGTTGAATGCAATTTCACTGTCAGGAGGCGGCTTAGAATTTATCGCCGAGGCCGTGTTAGTTCTGCCATAACGGATTTGAACTCTAGCACTTGAATGGTTATGTGAAGCCTGAGAATGACAGTGGTCATCCCTGGAATATTTTGTCGTTCCAGATTTAATCCGTACGTAATACTTTGTTCCTACTTTTGGACTGTTCGTTTTCATCGCACCGTTACCGATATGTTTTAAATCGCTGGGTTTCTTCGCGCCGTTACCGATATGTTTTAAATCGCTGGCTGCCTTGTGCATTTTTGGACTCCCGACTAGAGATTCTACGGAAACACGATCATTGTTCTTGTAATCAGGTAATGGTAACTCTGAATTACCACTACAAACCACAGGTAAATTTTCATTTAACTTCTCTTCTATTTCCTGAGAACATCGCAACATAAACTCATCTTCGTCGTCATCGAACAACGCAGTAAAAGTCTCACTACCTACATCACGCTGATTTCTTTGTAACAAATTCAAGTCTGGCGGTGGCGATACAACACACCGCTGGTCTTTCATCTTCTTGGTTTCATTCAAATACCTTTCGTGTTCGTACTCTGGCACATCACTAGCCAGCTCCTCTTTCTTACCACCTGAAGAACTACCTTCGCCCCTCCTCAGAAAATTGACTGCCGCGTCTTCCTTTTTGCCAGCGGTCACGACACAGCGTTCATCGTTTTGTGTCGTCTTGTCATTTTGATCTGTTCGTAAAATATAAACAAAAATGTTTTAATTGATATGTTATCATGAAGCGATGTACAACTCCAAATAATTTCATAGTTGAGTTTTATCTCAAAATAGAACATCTAAAAAAAAGTGGTATAGATCTGTGATTATTTTGTCAAAACTGAAGAAATTTAAACTGAATTCATGACAGAAAATCAAGTAAGGTACTCCCTTCTAAACCACCTTCATTCTATTATTCTTTAGTTATCCTACTTGTTTTTGAACCACCTTACATTTTCCTTTTATCCTCTTTGTTCCGAACCGTGAAGTGGCTCCGCACCGGATACCACCCTGCTTTTCTGCATGATCAATCACATCCAATCAACAAACACTGCCAGATCTAAATAAACGATCCCTTACAGTCCCAAAGTCATTCAAACAAAAAAACTCTTATATCACAAAATCTCAATTTGGAATAACGTTGTATTTCAAAGTGCAGTCGGGTATGTTATTAACTTTATGCGACTCTTATTATGGTTATACAATGAAGACAATTAATGATTAAAAATCTGTATCTTCTTCTTTTTCTGGTTTGACAATGTTTTCTATAGTTTATAGTTTAGATGCGTAATAATAATAATAAATATATATTTGAATGTTTTCTACATTTTCCGGTACCCTTTTTCAGGTCCCCAAATTTTTTTCAGTGGGTTTGATCTATGGACATTCGGTAGGACTCCTTGGACGAGGGATCGGCCCGTTGCAAGGCCTCTACCTGTACACAGGACAGCACAACACAGAAAAACGCGGACAAACATCCATGGCTTGAGTGAGATTCGAATCCACGGTCCCAACGACCAAGCGGCACAGGACCCACGCCTCAGACCGCGCGGCCACTGCAAACCCCCCCTAAAAATTTGTATTAAACTTAAAATATAATTTCTAAAATAAGAATGCTTTCAATTTCATTATCACAGCAACAAAATGTCCTTTTATTTAAAGCAAAATTAATCATTGACGACTCCATAAATCCTATTAACAGATCTGCGCATGTGTTACCTTTCATTTCGTTAACGAGATCTGCTATAACTTGCAGCTCAGGAATGATCTCTGAAAAATCACTTGCAGGCTTCTCTATGTTAAATCTTCTTCTAGGGCGTAATGGTTCAACGGGAGAACACGATTTCAAACCATGTTTCTTCTGCACAAATGAATTTTCTTTTGGGAGTTTCCTCTTGACTTTCGAACCTGAAAATACGGAAATTTAATAGCAACCATTTACAAATCTATCTTATACATGGTAATTTCTACGTATTAACGAACTGATAATTCATATACACACACTTTGTTAAGATAAACCTTTTAAGATGTTTATCGTTAATATATTTTTCTTTTATTTTTTACAATATATCCCATACAAAAATTTCTAATTGATAGATAATTAAATATTCTAAGATCTTTATATTATGGGTTGTAGTGCCTTGTAGTCTGGTAGAAGTTTACCAATGTTTCAGAGGTCCATACTGCCTCTATCATCAGGGCAAGGCAATCATATGCTACTAATAAAATACTACAACTATTACTATAGTTCACGACTGTAATCTTGAGATCTGCAAGGAATGCAGGAAGTCCGAAGCGTTAAAGGCAGACGCTATCTTTCCTCCCTCCTCCTTCACCCCACTTCCTCACACCGCAAGTCTCAAGATTACAGTCGCGAACAGTACTATGGCAGCTTCTGACATCCCCAAGAAAAGATAAAATAATACTAGTGGGATAAACAAGGCTGTGGACTCAGATATTAATAGTGGAAGGATTAACTGCGGTGGTCTAGCAATTAGAACGCTGGGCTTGTAATACTGGGGTCCCGGGTTCGATTCCCGGCGGTGCTCAGATTTACAACTTGTGTTGGGCAAGGCAGTGGTCTAGGCAACACAGAGATTTCCTCCGGGGCTTCCCCGGTTTCTTCGTGGCATCCCAAAAATTACTCCACTTTCATCATCATCTCGCAGAAAGGGGGTTCACAGCAGGAGCGTTAAATGTCGAGGTCCCGGTCGAATCCATGGGTCGTGAATCCCGCTAACCACCAATGCACACCATGATGAATGGTGTGTGCTGGATAAGAGAAAAAAAATGGTACATAACTGGATATGTTGCTGACTGCTCTCTTATTTACCTAATTTTTTGCTGGATCTCTGCTGTGGGGAACCACAGCCCCATCCCACAGCCATTGCATCCTGAGTGCAGTAAAAGTTAAATGGACCAAACTGATCATCTTCATCCTCAGTGCCGTCTCCATACTCGGCCACTGCAGCAGTACTTGCAGCTTCCAAAGGAGTGCTGTGATCTTGTGGGGTTATTATCTTGATTGGTGAACGTTCTATAAAACACACAATACTTTATGTACGTAGACATGTTTATTTTGTGAATTATGTTACACTGCTGTATCAAATACACAAGTTATGCTAATTATGTTATGTCAATTTTAAAATGTAACAATTTTATGTGAAATTTTATATGATTTTAACAATAAGCTTGTGTAAACGACGGAAAATAAAAGTATTGTATTGAAACACAAGCATGATGCAATTAAGATATAATTATAATGAGTTATAGAATTATTATGTATGTTTGGATGGATCTACTATCCCAGAATTTGTCTAGAGGGACTGCGGAAAATTACACAAATCTTTAGTCAGGATAGTTGGCAAAGGGTGAGACTCAAACTGCATATAATCTGATTATAAATCTGATTCTTTATCAATCACCCAGTCTACTAAAATACTATACATCTTAAATACATGTGTAAAAAATTGTATCAGTTCAGTGTTGAAATGGAAAGAAATTATGAATTACTTACCTTGCAATCTTGATTTATTTTCAACAACTTTATTCTTTTGCCGTCTGGAAGGTCCTTTACACTCTAGCATCTCTTCCATAGTTCTTCATGCTAACTGCAAGCAAAACCATAATAAATGCCTTACATTCATGCACGCATGCTAAATGAATGCAAACAAAAATACATGGATACTTTTAATGTATGTTTAATCCAAAATTATTAAACTTTCAACTCAGACACATGTTGCAATATGGAATATTCATGCTAAAAGTTTCTTTTCTGTTGACAAATAGTGATGTTTCATTGTTTTGTCTTCTTTGTATTTCTCCTTAAAATACATCTCAATTTACTACTTAATATGTCACTATAATCAATTCACTACTCCTCAATAAATTCCATAAACAATGAAAATCAAGTTTTATGACTCTCACATACACTGTTTCCTGCCCCATACTTGTGCTATTCCTCATTTACTTGGTTTTATGCACTAATAATGTCAATCAATCATATAGTGAAAGCCAAGCTCACTATTACTTTGTCACCACCAAATAATACTTTCCTGATCAATATGTTGGAACCGTCTCAAATCAGTTCCATTTTGAAAGTGTGAAACAAATGTTAATATTGTTGCCAAATAACCACAGATTTACACTTCATGGAACAACAAAGAACAGAAAGTTAAACTGGGATTGTTAATATGCTCCAATCATCTGCTAGATATGCTACTATGTATAATGACACAACTCAATCTATTTTTACTTCAATTATATCAATCAATGCATTAATCAAAAGAAATTACTGAACCTTACAGCAAAACAGCTACAATTCTACTCAGATAAAATGCTGGAATTACACATGAATGGATACTAATGCCTATCAAGCAAGCCAAGAGTGTGCAAATATTTCTAAGAAGTTACTCTTCAACATTAGTGTTTTAATTATTTTAATTCAGACTCCTATTGTGTGCCATAATCTTAATGGGGCATAATTGCTCGCAAGATGCTTCATAAAGTATTTATGTAAAACAAAAAATTGAAACTTGTGAATGAACATAACCTAAACCTCCTGTACAGATCCACTGGAACGTAATCGTAGGCCCAATAGTTAATGTAGCAGACTGGTACTACATTTTATATTTTAAAAAATCTTAATTGTGGCCAGTCACTGAGTTAAAAAGTAAAACTAGAACATTTTACATCACTTCCACTACGTTATAACACAAGGAACATACTTCAACTCCTGTTCAAAACAAGGGAAAAATAACTGCTTAAATTCATACGCTTTCACATGATTTGCGAGCAACATGTAATCGAAGAATTATAACACAACAAGAACTTCCTCAAATCATGTACCACACAAACAGAACGCCTTTTAATTTCAAACTTTGTAGCCGACTATACAATTGGTAGACAAGTCATACTTGAATCCACTCTTTGATTTTATGAGAATCGTATTAGTAGCCAATTTGAATTAGAATAGATTCACATTCCATATATCCTTCAGAATATAAACCGAGGACGGTGAACATGTCATATTATGAATATAAACACCAGTAGAATAAAATACTAAAACAAAAATGTAATTACATACACTACATATCTTCTTACATAAATACAATAGGAGTGAGATAAAAGATAATCTCTGGATGCTGGCTGAAATTCTTTTATAAAATGATTTCAACTTTTAAAACGATGGTTCACATGTCATTATGACTGTTCCGATGTCACACATAAAGGCTTCACACATTCGATTATTCCTAAGGATGCTGAGATTTATGAGGAAGAATAAGGAATACGCAATTTCTCATAATCCTCCACCCACAACAACATTTTCGATATCAAACCAACATAATTGTATATTCTTTTCATATGATAAGGTATATTAAGAGAAGATTGGACGTATTGGACATTTAAAGAAAGATTAATGAACATAACCATCTTAAAAATCAGCACATTCTGAATACGGGACACTTATATGGTCGTCTGGAAATCACAAGTTCTTAAAGCCTAGCATAAAGAATCATGTTAACATACTAGGAGATATCTACAAAAAATACGAAACTGGCCTTACTATATATATTAATACATAAGCGTCACCACACAAGCGAAGTCCAACTACATCCACATTGGTTATCAGCGTTTAAACAATGGTTGTTGATATGACCCGTGCTCTATTGACTGATACGTTCAGACCAGGTTCGTGTATGTTTCGAAGTTTGGAGTTAAAATAACTCATATTAAAGGAAGTATAGCTTATTTCTCTTAAGTGTTTCTACAATGCAACATATTAATCGATTAAGGCTAGTGACATTCGATGTGACAGAAACACTCCTGAATTTCCGAGTTCCTCCTGCAGAAAAATACGTCGAAGTTGGGGCGCAGTTTGGTGTATCTGTAGATGCGAAAGCAATAAACGCCAATTTAAAAAAGCAGTGGCGATATATGAGTTCCAGACACCCAAATTTTGGCCAAAGCACAGGCTTAGGATGGGAAAGGTGGTGGAAACAATTGGTTAACCAAACATTTCAAGAAACTGTGAAGTGCAAGGCATTTGATGTTTCAATTCTTGATACTATTGGTGAACACCTTGTAGAAATATATAAAACATCAGAGTGTTGGCAGACAATGGAAGGTGCAAAAGAGTTACTTAAATGTTTGAATACACTGAATATTCCAGTAGGAATTATATCAAACAATGATGAACGTCTAGAAACAGTTCTTAAGACAATGGAATTGCACCAGTATTTTCAATTTATTATAACATCATATTCTGCAGGTTTTGAAAAGCCCGATCCCCGAATATTTCATTTGGCGCTGTGTGGACTCAGAAATAGCAGTGTAAAACCAAATGAAGCTCTGCACGTTGGTAACTTACCTGAAACGGATTATATAGGTGCAGTGAATGCAGGGTGGAATGCTGCACTGGTCCATCAGAATGCTAAAAATGTGATAGAGCACTACAATGATATTGACCCAGAACTAGTGTTTGAAACTCTCAAAGATCTGCAGTCATACGTAACTACGTTTCATAATTAACATTTTGAAGTATATGTTCTGTCGATACAGAAGCTAAATGTTATTAAATTTATTAGCACTGATGATCATATGAGTATTTAGGTGTGGATTATTTAAGATATTGTCAGTAACTCAAATTATACAGCACCAAATGATGGGATGAAAGAGAACAATAAATTGGTATGAAAATAATTGCCAATGAAAGGAACCATTAATCAAAATAATAAAACATTATATTACTGGTCACTGCTGTTAAAACTTAAATTGTGGTTTCATGTCGAAAGCAGAACAGTACAAGCCAAGGATAATATGAATACCAACACACTACCCAAATAAAATACAATTACAAATAAAAATATATAGTTATTACAACTATTTACATAAATGTTTACAGTGTCTCTCATTTTATGTGCTTTTCCCATACAGAAACATTATTTTTCAGCAGTTGTACCTTCCTTCTACAGGATAGATGAACAGATTTTAATTAAATTTGATTTTGAGAGATTTACTAAAATTTATATTGTCACATTCCAGGTTTGATCAAATATGAACAATAACAGGTACTTTATTAAAAACTGCCACATGAGTGTAACTTTTGCAACACCCATTATATGGCCATTGCAGGATATAACATTGCTATCCAGATTAATTTTTAATATTACATTATATTTTCTATCGATATTAAAGGAAAAGTTTCTTAATGTAAATCAAATCATCACAAGCAAGTTAATGGAGACTGGGTGCATATGAAATTTTAACTTAAGCCTAAATATTTTGAGATAATAGATGATCATCGTGTCGACCGTACATTTCTCTTAAATTTAATTTTTTCAATTCTTTTCTTCTTTACTTCTCGTTTCTTTAAGTGTTTCTTTATCTTTCGTTTTGCTGCCTTCTCTGGTTCTGTTAAAACCTGAAATAAGATAGTGGAAAACATGAATATGCATGGATTTGAAAGAATTTTAGAACTTACATTACCAACACATGCATATTAATTTCTATACCAACTGTACAGGACCATAACCCAGTTATTCCTGATATGAGCAAAAGATTTTTCTCTTAGCTACAATGCATCATGGCATACACACATTCCAGTTACTCTTAAGGGGTACAGCAACGGTGCAAAAAGTCACCAGCTTGTGTGAAATTGAGACCCCTTCCATCCTATACTCACTCACCTCTTGTGCTCGAAGTTTCTTACGATCAGCCCGTCTTGTAGCCAGTTTGATTTGTAGACGAGAAAGAAGTCGCGTATATACTTCCATTCCCAACTTCTTTTTTATTAGATCAGAAACCTGCTTGGCCAGTTGATGTAACTGCTTTTCTGTACCAGATTCATCGCTGCTGACCAATTCACGAGCTAGTGGTGCAAGCAGTTGATACGCTAGAGGAGGAAGTCCCTCACGGCCCAAATCCAGAACAATAGCCCCAATCCATTTGAACACTGCTGTACGCTGCATTGCACGGCAAAGAGATAACCCATATTTGAGGTTCTCACAACGGTGTGTAGGAAGATGGCAATCTTCTGGGTTGTAGCAAAGTATAGATTAGTAGAAGTTTACCAACATTTAAACATTTCAAAGGTTCTTGCTGCCTTCATCATTACTCAGCACCCTGATTATGGAGGCAGCAAGGACTTTTGAAACGTTAGTAAACTTCTACCAGACTATATGGCGCTACAACTCAGAAGGCAGCCACCTTCAAAAGAAAATCCATTAAAGTAAGAAACTTCAGAATATTTCATTGCTAAGCAAGTGGATAATTATCCTCCTGACATATAATATGCACATTAATTACTTAACTTACCATAGTTGTTGACTTTGGTGATTGAACCACCTCAATGTTAACTATCTTCCTCATTCGACGAATCATCCACAGAAGTGAAAGTTTAATCTGATTATCTGACTCATCTGAATCTTGTTCCTCGTTTTCATCTATCTGACCTTCTAGAGATACATTCTTAAGTACTCGGCCCAAGAAAACTAAATCCTTCACCACCTGCAAGAATACGAGTTCGCAAACACTTATACCAGGTTATTTTACTAGGCACAGCACATCACATCACTGAAAATTAACTTGAACATTATTTAAGTGGAGTAAAATGAATTACTATGCTGGCGGTAGCATAGCTACTGGTAGGGCCTCCCTAGCTAGATTGGTCGAGGGGGAGAGGTCAGACTAAGACAGGTACCCTGGTCCTCCAGGTTGGGGGTTGGTCGCAAGGCTAACAACCTTGCACCGTAAAAAGGAAGAAGTTTCGAAACCTCAATCAAAGCCTCGGACAGATGGACCTAACAGAGGACCGAATGGAAGAGGAGAATTGACGAGGCCGTGGACCGAATACGGATTGGAGAGCCATAGAAGAAGAAGAAGAAGAAAATTAATTAAATAAACCAGCAGTAATATTATACTGAAACAGAAATTCTGTGGCACATACTTTATAGTTCTGCAGAAAATCACATGAGTAAGGCAGAAGTTTCTTTGTGGAAGACATCACTTGATTCATGTACAGAATAATTCAGAGCTAAATGGTAATCGACCTAAACAACAGATATGTTATTAAGTTTACAATACCCAACATCTGCTAATGTGTGTGCGAACTGCTGGCACATACCTGTTCCACAAGTTCAGCTCCAACTTCACCCGTTTGAAGCTGTGAGCACAAATCCAAGACAAGCGACTTAATCCTTTGTCTAGTATCATGGTAAAAGTAACCACAATCTTTTCTGGAAACACTGTGATGTCTAGATGTTACTGCTACTGCGATGTTTTTGGCATCTAGCGAACTAAATATATGGCCAAGCAACTGTGCCGCAGCAAGACGAACCCACTCGTGTGGATGTGCTAACAGGCCGTGAACATTTTCTGTGAACACCCATAAGAATTTTATGATGACTGTCATCTGGGATGTTGCACTGTCTAGTCTGGTAGAAGTTTACTGATATTTCAGAGGTGCTTGCTGCCTCCATCTTTTACTCCTGATGTTAGAGGCAGCAATTACTTTTGAAATGTCGGTAAACTGCCAGTCTACACAGCGCAACATCCCGGATGTCGGTTTTCTTCGTACTTGCCATCAAGAGAACCTGAAATCTCAAATACAGTTTACTATTAATTATAAATATTCATATTCTGAAAGTTATCACTTCTGCTTCATGTTCATGCGACCAAGGGTTTCAATCTCAGACTGGAGCCAGTAGAGATTGTATCTTAAATGTCATGACTACTTTCATTCACAGATAAGCTGATTCTACATAACACTTAACAAAATTTTATTAATATATTGGAATCTGTATGCGCAGAGTGGCACAGATGTTGCAGAAAATAAAACTGTTACGGGATGACTGACTTTGTTACATGTTATTAAATACTGATTTGCCATATGCAAAATGAACCCTAAAGAAATTACAGTGTACCTCCAACAGTTTCCATATCTTCCTGCCATTTTGGTTCAGTGAGAATATCTGGACAGCAAGTACACATTTTAAGTAACAACTGAAGCAACTGGAAAAGAAGGTGATCTCCCATCTGTTGATTCTTCTCCACTTCGGTTTGGTTGTCATTTTTACGCGCAATTCTCACAAATCTACCTGGCAGATTACCATCAATGGCATCTAAATTGAATTGCTGTAGAATGAGTGAGAACAGTGCTGGTAGGCGATTCTCAAAGTCTGACTTTTCAACTGTAACGAAGATTCCGCATAACTGCACTGCCAACTGACTATGCTCCACCTAGTAAAGAATGATACAGTTAATATGGTGCGTAGCTGCTTATGACAATCCATTACATGGTGAAATCAACAACAGAAAAAGCATATACAAATTAATAGACATATCTGTTAGTTTTGAACACTCATGAGGAAGTTAGGAGGAGATTAAATTCTGGATATGCTTGCTACTTCTCAGTTCAAAATATTTTGTCTTCCCGTCTGATTTCTAAGAAGCTGTTGTTTTGTATGGGTGCGAAATATGGTCTCTCACTCACAGGGAGGAACACAGATTGCACGTGTTTGAGCATAGGGTGCTGAGGAGGATATTTGGGCCTAAGAGAGAAGACGATGGGGCATGGAGAAAACTGCATAATGATGAGCTTAAAAATCTGACTCCTCCCCCAATATTGTCAGGGTTATTAAGTCGAGAAGAATGAGATGGGCGGGGCATGTAGCACGCATGGATGGGACAAGAGGTGTGCACCGGGTATTGGTTGGGAAGCCTGAGGGGAAGAGAACGCTGGGGAGACCTAGACATAGATGGGAGGATAATGTCAGGCGTGATCTATGGGAGATAGGAGTTGAAGGAGACTGGATTTTGTTGGCCCAGGACAGGGTCCGGTGGAGGGCTTTGGTTAATTCGGTGATGAACCTACGAGTTCGGTAAGCCATCTAGTTAGTTAGTTAAGGAGAACCACCTGAAAAAGACCAATTAAGGTCAAAACGTGTAATTGATTCTTAATAAGCATCAAAGCTATAATCAAGAATTGTGTAGACAGACTGTCAACTTAATTTACATACATTTTTGTGTATCAAAGTGATAAGGTAGGGAATTCTCAGCCAGAAAATGCAGCCAAATGGGGGAATCCCTATGATGATTATGATGGAAAAATCATCCAGCCAGACAGGTCCCAGGCACCACATCCACTTTAACCACAGATGTTACTGACACCATTCACAAGGGTCAGATTCAGGTTACCACACCTAACATGTTTATATTATGAGATAATAGTAAATACATACAAAGCCCATGGAAATAGAAGAATTTGTGACAGACAGATGTGTTGCATACAAAGATTCAAGATGCAAGAAAATGAAATAATCTTCCAATTACTATGAGATAATGAGAATGTTCTTAGGGTGTTATGTCTGATACATATGAGACTTTCTGCAGGTTCTTGTTACTCCCTGGTCCCAATATTCTCCTCAATGCCATGTTCACAAACACCTTCAATATAGTATGTTCTAAATTAATGTGACAGAGTTCCACACACACACAAAATAAAGGGTAAAATTACAGTTTTGTATTATTTTTGCACATTTTTCTTATAGCAGGAGACAGGAAGACAAAACATTCTTATATGAATGGTAGCAAGCATTCCCTCAATATAATCTATTCTTAAATTATATATAAAATATACCTTTTTATCTTTCATCCATATAATAACGATGTCAAACAGCTGATTACGAGCATTTGTATCGAGTCTTTCTAACATAGTTCTGATGCAATGCGCAACCATTTTCCTGCATTCCGGTGAATCATCGTTTACTAGTTGGGCCCCAAGAGTAATGAACAGAAGACCTGAGCGTGCAGTTAAAATGTCCTGTGGAAAAATATAGAAAATGCACTTATTCACAAATTCAATTTTAGCATCGGCTAATTTCCATATTTCAACGTTTTAAGATGAAGAGTGTAGAAGTAACCAGAGTAAATCAAGAGATTAAATACTGTCGCATACTAATTAATATAGCCACAAAAGGGAGCTGCATATGTAAGAACAATAAGATTTTTAAAAACATACTATTGGAAATGAGGTAATAACAGACAGCACCATTTCTAGGGCAGACTCTCGCCCTGACTGAACCTCATAGTTCAGTTGAGAAATGTAGAAGGACAGGTGACGTTGAAGCTTCTTACCCAGAGGGTAATCCATAAGGAATTGATGGAATACCTACAAACAGTACAAAAACATGGCAGCATTACTTTTACTTGTTAGAAGTAGAATCAAAATTATTCTCTCTAGACATTCGGTAGGACTCCTTGGACGAGGGATCAGCCCGTCGCAAGGCCTCTACCTGTACACAGGACAGCACAACGCAGAAAAATGCGAACAAACATCCATGGCTTGAGTGGGATTCGAACCCACGGTCCCAGCGACCAACTGGCACAAGGCCCACGCCTCAGACAGCGCGGCCACTGCGGACCCCGCTATAATACAGGAAAGTTGAATTTCTTGTTTTCACAGTGTTACTTAATTTCTATCAGGAAAACCTTGTAGCAGTTAGCAGTGAGTCATACAGTTCCAGCCTGGAATGCACTGCATAAACACAGTCAGTCAGGCACATTATGAGACTCATACTGTGGCTTCATTAATTACTTCAAGCCCCATCATGCTATTCTTCTTTTGTCTTTGAAATTTACTAACCTGCCTTGCCTGTAGGCGGACGTGAGAAAATTCTGAAGTGATACTAAGTTTTGCCACTTTCTCCATGACATCGTGCATTTCAGGTGCCACAAGCTTGCGGGCTAACACAGCCTTCAGCAGTGCAAATGCAGTTGCTTGGCGGTTAAAGTCATGCATATCCTGTTCTGCATATAACAGCAAAGTCTTCATTTGTTCAGGTCCTATAATATGATATTTGACATCTCTCACAAGCACTGCTACCACCTGCAATTCAAATTCATCGTCTCCATTACACACATAATATGCAATTATATTTATAGACATTCAGCTAATCCTCCTTCATTTAACTAGCAATTTTAGTTGAAGATTACAAACCACATAGCTTTTTATCACTTAATACTTTCCATTCTTCCATTACTTCCTCGCTCTTAGATTCAAACAAAAGTAACTGAAACTCAGTTAATCATATAAAGAAATTAAAAATCAGTGTTACTAAAACTGGGATCTCTGAATATTCTGCATCTTATTTGATACTAAAGCCACTACTTCTCAGAAGCTTGTTACTGTCATGGTGAGGCACAATATATCAAAGACAAAGAATATTTATAATCTACGTGGATGTCTTGATTTGTACGATTTGAGAACATTTATTTATTTTGTTTCCCTATGTCAGGTGAATGTTGGATTTGAGTTCAAAGTACTGAAACAAGTTATAATCCTTTACAAATGCTCAAGCGTTAGGGTCAGCAAATAGTGAAACAATCAGTGACGTAATCTACAATGTATAACCAATTCTGGATAACGATAAATTAATGTAAATATTTTGCCTTAATTTTTGATAAAGTTAGTATTTTACCAAGAAATCCCAGAAAACTCACTTTGAAAGCTGCAACAACTAAATCAAAGTTGTCTCCTTTGCTAAGACCGGCCGCTGCGTACTTATGCAGCAACTTAAATACTGATGCACAAATATTTTGTATGTTCTCTCTGAGGGCAGGAAGATCCATTCTCAAAACCCAGCTCATGCAGTGAAGTGCTACTGTAGTAAGCTGAAAACAAAATGCAATGTACGGAATTCAAGTTAAACGGATCTCTGAAATACTTCATTTTGGAAAGATTCTGCCTCATCAGAGCCCTAATGACGGAGGCAGTATGACCTCTGAAACGTTGGTAAACATCGACCAGACTACACAGCGCAACAACCCAGAAGACAGAAATCTTCATACTCATCGCCCTGATGACGGAGGCAGTATGACCTCTGAAACGTTGGTTAACATCACCAGACTACACAACACAACAACCCAGAAGACAGAAATCTTCATACTCACCGCTGTGAAAACCTCAAATCTTACATTAAAGATGATCATACTCTGTTGGAGTTTATATGCTATTAAAGTTCCTGATGATTGTAGTGTTAATGAGGAACTTTGAACACTGAAATAGTGACTGTAAGTTCAGATAACTGAATGTTTAGTGTTTACTACATTTGTGTAAAAGAAAATACAGACTGAGACTGGTGGATTGAAATGCAATGGCTTACAGTTATCATATGTAATAAGAACCAGCTGGTAACTGATGTACTATAATCTTCGTTAATAGATGCAGAATAGCAGAAATAAGATTACTGTAGTTGTAACTCACAACTGTGAAAGAACACATTCGTAACATGCCAAAACTTGAAAAATTATGATGGCACTCATTATATATCGTAACCATTCTAAATACTTACATAAAATGCACTATGAGTTGAAGTTTTAGTTTAATGTTTTCTTACCTTAATGTGGTGAGCCTTCAAACAGTCACAAAGGACTAGCACAATGGGGTCAACAAATGACCGAAAATCTCCTGTTCGAAGCTTCTCCCTTTTAAGAATGATATGAAAGAGACGGAGACCAAATTCAACCAATATATGAGCATTAGTCTTAGCTGATGTCCTGGCAGTTATGTTGGAACCTAAACGATTCCTTGGAGCCTGAGGAATAATGAAACTGTCTGGACGCTGCCGGGCCAGTAACTCTTTCTGGACAGGTGTAATTTCTTCTTTCTTCAGCCTTGATACTAAATCAGGAATGCTCTCAGATGCTATTCCATACGTGAATACAAGGAGGGATTCAACGGACACAAAAGTGTTATCAGCCAAGCCCAATACAACCCGACGTAGACACTCAGAACATTTGTGAATGACTTTGAATGAATGTGAATGCATCAGAATCTGTAAAATAAAATATAAATGAAAATGTGTAACATTGTAAAAATGTTGAAACTAAATTACACAAAATGTCAAGACAAAAATATTGCTGAGATTATGCAATTCCAAAACTGCTGTCATACTTGCCTATGGACATAGATAAAATAATGGATTAATCACACAAATTTGGATTCATATGGCTCTAGACAGGGACTGCTGACAGGCTCTTGTAAATACGGCAATAAACAACCAGGTTCCATAATATATGGGGAAATTCTCAACTAATAAAGTGTATTATTAGCTTCTAAAGAATGACTGTTCAGTGGAGTGCGTTAGTTTAGTTCTTTTTACAAACTAGGCACACAGCACACACTTGTAATATATATGCATAAATTTTATATTAAATAATCGTATAATCTGTGCACCTAAGAGACTTTTAACACAAACAGCCAAGCATTTAAACATAAGCACTCAACAGAAATTTAAAGAAAAAACAAAACAGTAACAGTAAGTGTTTCACATTTTAAAATAAATCTATAAATAATGAACAGCCGCTACCACAAAGACGAAAGGGTAGACATTTCTTTCTTCTTAACAAGCGACAGAACATGAAAGATTTCGTGGTGTTCTAAGTACATATTTTGCAGTAACACTGTTTCCCATTAAACCATAAAAACAGTACTATTAACACTTTCCAAAAAGCACGGAAAATTTCAATTACACAACTGAATATTCAGTGGATGTGTGCATTAAAACATACCACTAAGTAATATATTTTATACAAACCTCTTGGATTGGCAGAATTAAATCCAGAACGCATTTCTCTGTGATAAACTGTGCAAGGATTTGAAATGTATCATAGCTTTTGGTTGTTCGAGCTTCTTGTAATTTTCCAGTGATTTGGTTCACTTCCTTTTCTTCTGCTACTGCTCCAAACAAATCCTTCTTGCAGAGCTAAAATTAATTATAGTCAAAATTCAGAAAGAGGTCTCAATGAATTTAAAGAAATGTGTGTTGCATGAGAAAAGACAAAGAAAAATGTAAATATTTCAACTTTATATTGTAATTAGGAAGATCACAAATTGGGCTGTCAATTACTTTATTGATTTTCTTTCCTTAGCATGTACTGGTCATCTCAGAAACATCAATTACTTTATTGATTTTTTTTTCTTAGCATGTACTGGTCATCTCAGAAACAAACTTAGTATGTGGAGCAAATACTGGGCCCTCAGATCCGTAGACAGATGATCAAAGCAACACAAATTAGGGTACTTGTGGGTTATCGAGACACATTGCTTTAAAAATAGGTTAGGTTAGGTTATTGTGTGTAGATAAATGACATATACATAAAAGTTATTATATTTTATTTCAATAAATGACAACTAACCTAACCTAACCTATTTTTAAAGTGATGTGTCCCGATAACCCACAAGTAGTCAAATTAGATATGTACATAGATTAAAAAGAACAACTTGAGAGACACACAGCAATGTGAGGATATAAAGAATCTGAGGTTAACAAAATGACTGATGATGTTTAGGAATACCAGGAGGAATGGAGAAGTCATGTTTACTGGATACCACACTACAGATTACCATGAACAATTTCACCTATAGAATTTTAGGAAAGTAGGATTTAGGAAGACCAGAAATAAGATGATTTGAATAGTTTGTACAACTAAGATTTCAGGATCTCATGGTGGTAACTGTGAAGGTGGCTATTGTCCGGATTGTTGTATTGTGTAGTCTCATCTGCTAATAGTTTAGTGAAGTTTCAGAGGTACCTGATGCCATCATCAGGGCAACGTACTTGCCCTGATGCGCAACAACCTACAAGATGGTCATCTTCAGTTTATGTAATGTCAAAATGGAACTAATGGGCCTAAACCTAGTATCAAAAAAGAAGAAAATTATGAGGACAAGAGACTTTTAATACCTTCCTTTTTAAGAACACCAGACAGACAAGTGCACAGAGCTGAAAATAATTTCAATTGATTACAGCAATCCTGAACCTGGCTTCACAGAAAATGATGTATGAAACCATCTAAAATCCCCCTTTAATATGAAATTAATTTCACTGTCCAAGCTCATTTACCTCTAAAATACTCTGAAGGCAGCAGTCAATGCTATCAGGTTGAAACAGATTCTTAAGTGAAACAAGAACTGCATGAATAGTATAGATGAGCACATGCACTTGATAGCCTCTAGTAAGCATCGATGACATCTCATGTAGTAATATGCCCAAATACTTGGGACCTAATGTCAACATTATCTTCTGGAGGGTCTCACGAGTCACTCGCCGGATACTCTCTAGTCGAGACTTCAGAAATGTACACAACTTCATTAGGATCCTGTTAGAAGTACAAAGAAACTACATAAGCTTATCAAAATATTCACTCATTAATAAAACAGCCTTTGCAGGATAATACTTCAGTACACTGATGCTTAATTCTTAAGCTGGGCAGAGTATTTTCCTCACATCTGTTATAAACATAGGATACTCTTTCCACTTCTACTCACTACTCCCTTATATTGTGCTAAGCCTGTCACCAGCACAGTAATCCAACAAATCATAATTTTTATTTCCCATTCAGCGAGTTCTCGACTATAAGCCGTCAGAACCACGAATATACAAAAAATAATGAAGATAAAGTAAAAAAGTCTAAAAATAATTATTATTATTATTATTTATTATTGACTGCAAATGGGTTTTTAATGACATCACAACACTACAAATACTTACCCTGGCAAGTTTTGTTCTAACATGTGAGATGGCAGCTGCTGCAATAGTTTAACAGCAGCAAGAGCAATTGGTACACGCAGAATTCCTTCCTCCTCTTTATCTGAAGCTGTCCGTTTCTTGTTCACTTTGTGAGACATTTCCTCTTGGGTCAGTTGTGCCATTACACGATGAATCTGTGGCAGAAGCCCTGTCGTTATAATCTGAACCACATGTGTGGCAACGGACTTGTTAAGTGCTGTCACTTTGCTAATAGCCGGAATAGGATCCGACAACACTTCACATGTTGGTTCGGGCTCCTTTTCTTCTACTTTGGAAGCATCATCTTCTAAGTCTAACAGACTTTCCAACCTGTCTGCCAATTCCTCTGGGCGTGCTTCTTCTATTGTCTTGTTGTCAGTAATTTCAGTAGAGTCAACTGTACCATTTTCTCCCATTTCTTCTTCGCCTTTTTGTACCGGTACTGCTGAAACATTTTCTGAAGGATCAGAGAACTCAGTACTTGCCAGTTCCTTTTTATGACTCTCTTCTACATCCATTACTTTCACATCTTCTTTTTTCACGTCTTCATTTTCATTCTGTGTAGCAGAAATCTGTGCCCTTGACAAGTTAAAATGAAATGCGTCAAGAATAGCAACCACAGTACGAACCAACTGTTTCTGGTAGTCACTGTGGTACCGAAGCTTTGCCAAGTAGAAACGAAGAATGGTTTCATATTGGTGCCATGGTAACAATCGACATACAGTGCCGACAGTCTGCAAATGAAAATATAATATTGTGAAACTGAGTAAAAATTAAACCAAGAATATAAAGGAGTAATGCACGAGATTCTTTACTTCTAACGTACAATAATTCTAGTGAGGAGTGAGTAAATAATAATTACCAACTTTATTGTTGTAATTTGATGTTATTTCAGTACAATCCAAAATTATAATCAATTTACCTCAACAGCTGCATCCACAATATTATTTTTGTGAGCATATTTCTCTGAGCACAAAAATGCAGATGCAAGAGGAAGAATAAAATGTGTCAAGGTCCGAGAAGTTGGAGCTTTCATAAGTTCCTTTGCGACTTGGCAAAACCTGAAAAAATCGTAAGGAAAATATTATATCGATTGTTAAGGGTTCTAAGGATGGTGTAACACAAGCCGTATTGTCCAGTGATTTGGAATAGGTTATTGTAATGGACCCCACAGAATAGGTGCTCCCTTCAGTACACTTGAATACGAGGACAGATCCAGTCCTTGAAATGCTGTGTGTTTTATAACGCCAGACAATGGACAACATCCAAAAACCCAATAATCCATTAAATGTTCTGTGTGCTAAAAACCAAAAAAACAAAATGTAATTACAGAAATTTAACTAAAAAACAAAAACAAAATGTAATTACAGAAATTTACAGAAAATGGTTGATGTTTGTTTCTTACATTCCTTGGCAATAATTGTTTCATCTCAAACTATACAATGGTTACAAAATTATAGTTTGTAAATGATGATAATAAACTTGTATACGCAGTCGGTCGGAGAGTCTGCCTCTGGGTCAAGAACTAGCCCTCTCACATAAAAAGCAGAACTACCAACAACTCAACCATAACTTTTGGTTTCCACATACAAAAGACATAGCAAACAAAAATAACTGAAAATAACCTAATTCACATTTTTATGGCTTGTTTAGAACAATCTATTTCCTGGCAAATATGTCACTAAAAATTACAGGCTATTTCTTATAATATTATAATTTAAATGAATAAAACTCTGTATCCATGATCTATAAAGTGCTACCTTTCAGAAGACAACACCGACCCACAGCTTAACATTATTTGCTACTTTTATATCAAGATCTGTAATTGACTCCCCGTGACTTACTTGAGTAGGGCTCTGGACTTGCGATGGCTCTGCAAATGCAGTAAGTTCTCAAAGAAATCAACTTCTGGGTCATCTTTGTTAGCCAACTTTGATAAATCTTGCAGTACAGGATGCAGCTCATTACATTCACGAGCCTATATAAATATATAAAATTATTACTTCACATTTTCACAGAGATGAGCATTCAGATTGGGTTGTCACCATGTGGTCTCGTAGATGAATAGAACCATTTCAGTGGAACATATTATTTGGATTGTATACCTTTCTGACCATTCATGTCACTTCTCCTCTAATAAAGTAATCTGGATACAAAGTTTAACATGTATATATAACCAAATGTATATACAATAAAGCCTCCCTATTACTAAGAAACTTTCTGGTCACAGCAAGACACGACGTAATGGTTTTAATAACACATTTCTCACACAAGATGAGTAACAAGTGGAAACTTTCACAGCATAAAACTTAACACTTAGAAGCTTACAGGTACACAGGTCATACCATTCATTTAGTAAAAAGTTCATTTCTACTTTGTCAGTAGCTGACTCTATACTGTCAAATTATATACGAATTAATGAATTGGTAAGGATATGGAAGGAAGTGACTGTAGCCTAATTTAAGGTACCATCCTGGCATTTGTCTGAAGGGACTGAGGGGTATCATAGCAACATACTGTTAAACCCCAAAGTTAGCTGGCAATCCATTAGTCCACGATGTTAAATCCCTGTATGTTCATGGCAGAAGTTAATTCACATAATGTGAAAAAACATATGCAAAAATAATAATTATAATTTAAGTGCTTCAAATAACTCCATATATGAATGCTTACCATTTCTCCAAGCAGCTTTACTGACTCATGCTGGACAGTTTCATTTCTATCTCTGATACCAGCGCGAACCAAAGGCAGTACACTATCGCTCACTAGGAACTCTACCTCTGAGGCCATATGTCGATATAGCAGGCATACGGCAGGAGCCACTTTGCGCAAACAGTAACCTGCACTGTCCTTAAGAGACAAATCTTTTTCCTGAAAAAATATTATGTATAATCTAAAATGAATTATACTTGTACATCTTACCACTAAAATTTCTGAAACTAATAGTTTATTGGCACGTTTGGTAAGAAATTTAGGTGCACTAGGATATATATTCCAAGTAAGCTCAAGTTCTGTTTCAGACCATGAAATATTTCTAATACTTACTGTTCTGAGGAAGTGAAAACAATTATGAATTATTATGACTCCCAGATCTGAATCAATCTGTCCCTTTTCTAGCATCTCATGGACTTCTTTAAATCCATCAAGACGCTGATTAAAATCAGGCTGCTCCACCCACTTTGCATCAAAAGCATTAAGCTTCGATATAAGGTGTGCACTAGCAAATAAGCGAGCCTTCCGTTCTTCAATACTGCATTCTGCAATTGTCATCAGCAGTTCAATCAAAAGCTTTCTTGGTCCTGGGCTACTCACTTGACCAAACAAAGGTGCCAAAGACCTGTAAACCACATTTTCCATGAATTCTCATATCAGCGAAACATTTCCTGTACATACCAATATACACGCATGTGCACGCATCAGAAACACACGCAAAATATATATATATATATAAAAATTCAAATCTATGCAAGCAACTTTATTGCGTAAGATTTGAGGTTTTCACAGCGGTGAGTACGAAGATTTCTGTCTTCTGGGTTGTTGCGCTGTGTAGTCTGGTCGATGTTAACCAACGTTTCAGAGGTCATACTGCCTTCATCGCCCTGATGACGGAGGCAGTATGACCTCAGAAACGTTGGTAAACATCGACCAGACTACACAGCGCAACAACCCAGAA
>NW_019059821.1:185992-196502 GCF_000696155.1 Zootermopsis nevadensis
TCGCCCTGATGACGGAGGCAGTATGACCTCTGAAACGTTGGTTAACATCGACCAGACTACACGGCGCAACAACCCAGAAGACAGAAATCTTCATAGCGTAGATAACTTAGAAAGAGTCGCCCTGATGACGGAGGCAGTATGACCTCTGAAACGTTGGTTAACATCGACCAGACTACACGGCGCAACAACCCAGAAGACAGAAATCTTCATAGCGTAGATAACTTAGAAAGAGTCGCCCTGATGACGGAGGCAGTATGACCTCTGAAACGTTGGTTAACATCGACCAGACTACACAGCACAACAACCCAGAAGACAGAAATCTTCAATTTTTATTACATTTTAAGATGATGGACGAGAATTATTCGTAGGATTTGATTAGATGTATGTTCAAACATGCCGCATAACAGGGCGACAGACAGTAATGTGAACACCATAAATACCATTTAGACTCTCATGAAAGAAGGCATTTAATGTCAGTCCCAACCAAATATGAGTTACACTTACCTAAGGTGTTTCTCTGGATGTGTAACATTTTTGAACAAGTTATTTAGAGTTATTAGAAGGTGAGAAACTGTCTCCTCCCCTGTATGTGTCTTCTTCCTGAGCAGCGGCAGCAACAGGCGTAGCAATGTATCACTTGTCGAAGCATCCCAAACCAATTCAGTGGTTCTTGAGAGAACCATCAGATCTCGCTGACTCAAACTCCTGTTTTTCATTGATCCTAGCTTATGTTCTAAGTACTCCAGGATAACAGGAATATGAGGAAGAAGCAAACAACTGCCATAATTTAGTTTTTCACATACTGTAAGGAAACATTAAAACCAAAGATTAACTTGGTAAGTGGTAAGTTTTCATACCTACAACCGAAAATCTAAAAGAATAAAGTAAATAATGGAAACTGCAATCAGCCTGAGTAGAATAATATAATAACTTTCACAATAAAATGCAAATACTGTATATAACAATTCATTAGCATGACATATATGAAAGGAAAAAATTAGTCCTTGATATGCTAAGCATGTCGTCAAGTAAAGGTATACAGGTATAAAGCTAAAGCACTTTCTTAAGTTTGACAGTACATTAGACTCATCATGTAAAGGTACAAAGCTAAAGCACCTTCTTAAGTTTGACAGTACATTAGACTCTCAACTACCCATGGAAAAATTATCCACTTAGGAAGTTCAACCACTTTTTACCTCCCTCCTACCTAAGTAAAATTAAATATTTACACGAGAGTTTTGTGACAGCATCTGAGTCAACTTCCAATTTTGGGGTAACTGGTATATCTGGAGCCACATCACTTCCTTGAGACCTTTCTTCTTGGTGGTCCTGGAGTGTCAACAACCTTTGCACCAATTCCATGATAGAAGTAGTAACCGATGGATGTGTTTGGGTTCGAAGCAGAAGATTCATTATATATGGCAACGGAGTTAGACTCTTATTTCCATCGGCATGTTTTGCCAAAAGTACAAAATATCTGTAATGAAAATTATTATTTGTAGGATTTCCAGTTCCTGCTGCAGTGTTCATTAATGCGACGTAAAATTATGTGCGCAGTGTCGACCTGGATTCAACAGAAAATTACTCCCAGTCATAATGCCATGTTGGTATTAAAATACATTCAGACATCTCGGAGAAATCCTCACACAGCTTTTCCACTGATATGAAACTTCTATCTGTTACAGAAAATCTCAAGTAGGTAAACAAAAGCAGCACCATGTAATTTCACATCAGAGGAATGCGTTATTTATGGAACACTAGAGGCAAAAATTGAGAAAATGACGTCTAAAAGCAGAAAAATGTTATTGTAGTCTTTTTTACCTGGGATGTTTGCTCCAAACAAGGAAGAGCTTAAGTAATGCTGTAGGGCTGTTTATTCCATCCACTGGCAGCTTCTCCAGCCACGGCCACACCAAGATTCGAAATATTATGTCCACTTCAATTTCACTCCAGGCATAATTATCAAAATGTTCAAAGAAGTGTGCTGCTATTCCTTGGCATGAATTTCGCAATGTGAGTAAGGTTCGGAGGTATCCAGGATGCACCTCATTTCTGCGTGCAAGCGCACCTTGCACAATGGCAGAAATACAGAACAAGACTCTCAGCAAATAAGGCAGCAACCTCTGCCCCATCAGTCGGCCAAATTTGTCCAGAATAATACTCAAAAGATTAGCAGAGCTCTGCAAGTGCCTTGGTGGAATTATGTGTTCAAGATCCAGCGTGCTGAGGACTGAATCTACCATAGGAACAGGATCATCTGTTCAAAACAAAATTGCAGACAATAAAGGCAGAAACACAAATTCAGTATGACATGTGCTCTAAAGTTTTGCTTTTTGGAAATCTCAATACGAAAATGATCCTATAATGCCAGAAGCCACAGAGCTAAACGACTGTGAAAATCACTTTAACATCTTAAGACACATCAAACAGCAATTGGTCACACACAACTGTTAGCAACATACAGTATAACCACTACAAAGCAAAATTCAACAAACTCAAATTGCCCTTTATATATGGTAGTGCTTTATGTAAATGAAGTTTTATCTCAAAGAGAGTAAAAATTTAATTTTCATCCTTCATTTATTCACTTCTTTCTTACATTTATGGAAGTGTATACAACTGACAGAGTCATAATACAACATTTTAACTGAAGAACAGAGAATAAAGAGTTTGAGAAAAGTTTGCCATGAAAAAAAAAAGTTGGATTCTGATAAATTAATACTGAGGAAGTTCATAATTTTTACTCTTCATCATACACTATGTGACCGAATCACAAAGAACAAGAAGAATGGTACAAGAAATACACATAGGGAAGAAGAGAAATGCACACAAAATGTTTCTTACGAAACACAAAGGGAACAGACCATTTAGGAGACCAAGACAAATATGAGAGGATAATATAAAAAATACATTAAACACCAGATGTTTTTCATACACGTGTTACGCTACAAACCTTTCATAAATTTTGCATATTTTTTGAAGGCCATCTCAACAAAAAGAAGCATTTCACTCTCATGACAGCCAGCAAGGAATCGTAGAACTATCGAGCGTCGCAGCTGTCCAGATCCTGATTTAATGCCTGTTTTTATCAACATCTTGCTGTACATAATCCTAAAAGCAGAAGAACCACATACTTGGAGACACAAATACTCTCATCAAGTACAAGACTGTTATATAGTGTACACACAAAATAACGCTATTCAACAGAAATAAATATGTATTTACCTCATGATGAATGGCATAAGTTCACTACGATGCTCTGCTTGAATTAATTCACTTTCCTTGTCAATTCGAAACACCGTCAGCTCAGTCTTTAAAGTTCTATCATTGATCAAACCATATAAATGTTCTCTGAAATAAACGGAACGCTTACATTTTACAGAACAATAAACTTTCAGTTTTGTAATCAAGCCTATGTGTATATTCAAAAGTCACATATATTATTTTAGATTCTACAAAAAAGTTTACGTCTGTATGGGATTAAGACAATCTCTCATTCTTTGCATGATTGAATCATTGACGACACCATAAATTATCACAAAAATAGCCCATGATGAAAATATAAGTACAGAGCAGCTAGTCATATGAAACAATTATAAGTTTCCTCAATCTGAGCCAAAAGCAATACCAGATCCTATATGAAATGTCTGACTGCACAAAGACAGTTATATATAAGAAATGAAAAACAGAAACATAAAAGAACCTCACCGATAGGGTATCAAATATTTATACTTGTAAGACATGAGACAATCAAGTGCCATTTTCTGAACTTCAGGATTCTTATGAGTTAAGAGGTCAAAGTAAACTTTCTTCAATTCTGTTTCTCGATGTATGGAACGTGGATTTTTAATTTTACTGAAGATGTTCATCTGCGCAAGTAAAGTCCTGAAACAATAAAGAATATTCAATATCTTTTCTAAAATTGTTGCATCTCATTGATATTTACACACGATTTACAAACACCAACACCAAACTTCAGTAAAAGAGAATGAACATTCAGCCCTTCAACAAATTCTTTGTACAAACTGCACAAAAAGAACACATTTGTGTGTATGCATGTTATATCTCAAAATTCACTTAAAGAGATTTTAATTAAATTTAATATCGTGGGTGTACACCAAAAGTAACAACACAGCACACTCAATTTGGTCTGTAACAGTTAAATAAAATCCCTACTTTATATGAAAATCAAATAGAATTTTATTCAAAAAATAAAAATATCGAACCATTAGTACATAATGCAAAATACAGATCCAATGCACATCTGTAACTTTTATTAGGAACATTTCTAGACATTGCACATATTTAACAAATTATAAGAAAAGTTATGACTTTATGCAGCACAAATAGCTTCTTAGCAGATTAAAAAGTAAACTGTATTCCATCTCCAACTTCATTCACAATCTCCCCAGGTCATAAATACACACTATTTGCATCTAATTCAGTAACAAAAACGGAAAGGTTTCTGTCTAGGTGGGTATTTCCCGTTCGGTGTGAAAGTGAGTGTGCTCACTTTCATACAAAGATCTTACTTCAACATTGCCCTTGGACTGGACTGTGACGGTTTTGGAAGTTTTGTCAGTTCCCTTTTTACGGCCGTCACTTCTGTCTCTTCTATAAGCTCTTCAGTCTCCATAATTTCTGTGTCATCTACTTCTGTATCTTCCAACGACGCACTTCTCAGCTTTATATTCCATGAATAAGCTACGTCTGCATTGGACTTGAAATATTCTTCCCTTAAAAAAATGAAAGCCATTCATTCTCAATATATGTCCTAAAATTGTTCCCAATGAAAAATGCAACAAAAGGAACACAAACATAACACAGAAAATTGTTATTTAATACTGATGCTTGAGCTACCTGAAATTCAAAGTTGCTTTATGCAGTGCTGATATTAATTTGTCGGCCAATTTGAAACATAGTAGGAATGACTTTCAGAAGTACATAAACCCTTGGCAATTGGCATGGAATCTTTGTTAGTGCTATTAACAACGTCATACATCATAATACACTGTTTGGCACACTATTAAAATTATTTGATATTTCCTGAGATTTCCTCTCAATTGTAAGACGGTACAAACCATTTCTTTCTCCTTCACTCCAATATCAATACTTTGTGGCCTCTTAATTCATACCTAATACTACAAATGTATCTCATCACTTTCATTATTTATACTCATTTAAAGACCTTTGCCTCATGCGACCCATGAGATATCTGCTACAAATCCATGTTCATTAAACCCTCCATTTATTTTTATCTCATAAGAATTTAATCACATATGAAGGGCAGTACTTACTCCAAAAATGTGAGAAATAGTGGACAGACATCCCTGTTTCTTGTCTCACAAATTTCAGGGAATCCAGTCATAGCTTTCCAGAGTAACAGACGATAATTAGCATAATCTGGTTTGTCATCCAACTGATTCAGGATGGAAAAGAAATCTAACAGGAATTCACCTAAAAAACAATAACACATTAAAATAATAATACAATAATTACAGTAATTATGCCAGTGCCAGGGCGAAGGGGCATAAGTCAATACTCGTAAGTATCCCTGATGATGAGGACAGAGACGGTCCTCAAAAAGATTGGCAAGTCTAAATCATCTGATATGGCTGATGGCCGAAGAAAATTTGATTAATGACAGCTCTTGTCAAAGCTTCATATTATACATAATACCTGTTCTCTAGGAAAACCAGCACTTCAGCCTTAAGTTCATGTATAAATTGTATGATCATAACCTATAAATTTTTGGGAAAAAATAAATAAATTTGCAGAAGCTTAAACAATTTGTTAAGAACAGTGTATAAATTGTATAATCATATCCTATAAATTTTTGGAAAAAATAAATAAATTTTCAGAAGCTTAAACAATTTGTTAAGAACACAACCGACTTCAAGATAAACTTGTGAAATCTGGATTTCAACATATGAAAATTTTACCAAGTATGTTAAAATTGGCTTTGCAAAAGATATAGGTATGTGTCAATGTAAGTGTTCCAATGCCACAGCCTCGCATTATATATGGAAGTCATTATGGGGCACGGAGGTAAAACCTCACATTATATACGGAAGTCATTATGGGGCACGGAGGTAAACACAAGGCATTTTTAAAACAATACCGAAGTACATTATGAAGTTTTCGCAGCAATATCCCTTCATAACCACAGACAAACAAGTAACGATTCAAGAAAAAAATACTCACATTTTAATGGGAAGAATGATGATCTCTCTTGACTATGACATTTGATTTGCTGGGTAGCTAAACACAGTTTCTCTCTAAACACTTCCCAGAACTCAGTCATGTCCATTCCATGTGCATATGATGCAATGAATTTGCTTGTTGGCTCCCACAGAAGCTGAAAGTTTATGTATAAGTTCCCAAGCAAGAAATGTACTGGAACCTACAACAAAACAATTCTTTGGGTGAGAATTGTAGTCTTCTGTGTTATAATTTTTCATAGTCTTGTCTGCACGGTGTCATAACTCACAAGAAAACAGATGTCATGTCATTTTCACCACCATGAAAATCTTAAATTCCAAAGAAACATGGTTTCCTCTTCTAAAATGTATTAGCAAAATGTGTCTCTGTATTTTCCCTGATTAATCTAGTCATCAATATTATTCAAACTAAATGACCAATTTTCACAGAATTTATGTGTATGGATGCATTTTAATACCCAAAATATAGATGAAACTCGAATTAAACACCAACTGCTTTTAAACCCAAACACAAATAAGAAATAATTTAATAACTTCTAGATCTACGACTCTTAACACTTCCTTTAAAATCTCTTATCTCGATTACAAAATCATGGCTGAACCAGTGACCCAGTTTTTCTACTGTGCACAAAACCAATTGGCTTGATACCATATATCTTCATGAGTTCATACCTGAATACTCCTGGCTGGTTCTAGCTACCACTATTTCCTTAAAATTTTTTACCTCGGCAAATGCTATTGGTCTCTAAATTTACAGCTCAGATGCTTTGGTACCTACCACCTACTGACAATGAGAAACCAAATTCCTTACTTGTCAAAATGGCCATCACCAACATGTTAACATCAAAATAAATGCTCACCTTGTTGTATTTTGGATACTTTAATAAATGGGTATGAGTGGCTGTGAAGTCCAAGTTCTCAAGGTGTTGAAGTTTATTTCTATATTCATGTACAGTGGGAGGAACTAATTCTGCAGACAGGCAGAGACTAAAGATTGGCCAATGAATGATTCTTCCTGAACCATCTGATTGTTCAAATAATGAGAGCACATGTGAAGTCAGCAATCTAATCTGTATGAATAAAACAAAACAGTGAAGTTTAAACCGTGAACATAAACAGCTGGTACAAATGTCTAGGATGTTTAATGTAAGTAAAGTCTTTGGCCGACTGTGAGCAAAATACGCAATGTAACACACATTCTTGTTACTACTTTTTCTCATTCTAGTCTAAGTTAGGTTATGTTGCTTATAAATGTGCACTTACCTCATGAAAAGGTGAAGACAGGTTCTGCATTAGTTCTGAAAGCAATTTTTCAAATAACTCCAAACAATAAAAATCTTCTGTCTCCAGCTTACAAGCAGTCAAGTACAAATCCAGTGCCCTTAACGCACTCAAATATTTTGGATGACATACATATGGGAGCAGAGAATCAAGGAGCACATTCACATCACATATTTCTTTCAAGGTCTCATTCTGAGTGATGTGGATAACAGTTTCCAAAACAGTTGCCAGCACAAGAAGAACAATTTGTATTCTTTCTTCACTCTCAATAACTTCATTTAGATTAGACGTCCTCTGAAGCTGCATATTTTCAGGCAACTTAGTTTCGCTTTCAACACCATTTGAAATTTGTTTCAATGAAGAACATAACAGCATCATCACATTTTTTAACAGTTTCACGGCTACATCACGATCTAATGGTTTTATGTGCGGAAGACAAATTGTGACACAAAGAAAATCATCAATTCTCTGTAACAACTCATCCACATCAGTAACACGCAGCACATTCAGAAACAGACCTGGCACAGCAACACTCCTATAAATAAATGAACAAACACATAAATATGAACATAATTTTATGTCTATCTATGACTATTTATGCACATAAATCCACTACAACACATTCCCACTAGACATAACCTCAAAGTTCCACTACAACACATTCCCACTACCTTACTAGACATAACCTCAAAGTTTCACATCAATGACTTTCTTGAAACTATGAACATACAAAAACACGCTGCACACAAAGTTTATAAATACATTCATGACCTATGTCCACAAAGAATTAATTCCTAGTTGCTGCCATAAAACTAAGAAGCTAATACAGATTTCATAACCAAAGTAGTGAAAAATATTAATAAAGTTGCATATTCTTTTAAATAATAAAACTAGGCTGAAACACAAATAAGGAATAGTAAAGTCAAAAACAGAATTTATGTATGATATTCCATGCTTGTGCTACAAAGGAATGAATGTAGTAACTTTATATTATCCTCAATTATCACAGTCTTGCACCTTCAACAGCAAGGATAATATATTCATATATATTATGGAAATTTTAGAGTATAACCCATTTAAGACAGTTTCAGATCCAACAAAATCAAATCACTTTGTCCCATAAATATCTGTGTGTAATAATTTTTTATACTAACTAATATTACAGTTAACTATGCCCATACTCAGGAATATTACATAAGTTAGACGCATTCCCATCTTCACATGGTCTGTGAAAACTAAATAATCAAAAATGATGACACTGTACCCAAAATAAGCCATTTCATAATAAGAAGTGGTACAAGAAGAGTTTGCGAGCCAAATGAAAACATATTATCATAATGAACTTCGCCCAATTCTTTTTATTTTAAAATCACTGGTATCTATTAAAATGTGAAATTCAACTGTCAAACATTCTGATCCAGCCCTTTACAGACGTCTTCGTGCTTCAGAAGTTTAAATTGTTTGATCCCGTAGCAAAGTTTTAAGAAGGCATTCCAACTTTCTTTCATTACCTGAGTGTGCTGTTTGTAAAATTAAGTGGATACTGGTGCCAGCATTTCAAATCCATTCCTGTCCTGCACAACGGAGCTTTATGTAGTATCATACGTGTAAGCAGGTTCAGAAAATCATGATTAATTCCTGCATCATCTACAGTGCTATCGTTCAAGGATAAGATAGGACAATGATGCATAAGATGAGGAAGCACTAAGACTTCAAAAGCTGGATAAGTCAACACTTTCTGGACAAACATCAGCAACACGCTAGTATGTGGTACAGCTAAAACCTGAAATATAAATACACAAGAAACTTAAATAACACCAAACATTTCTCTGAATATATTCATAAACTTCTAAGAGTTACATCAAAGAATAGAGAGATATCGACTATAAATCCACGTGAAGAACACGGTCTGACTTATTTTACTATCAGATTTATTTAATACATTTCTTGTCTACTTATTATTTTGATCTGTTCAAGTTTCCAGGTATATTTAGTTTGCTGAAGTGTTTAAAAGTGTATATTGCAGCTGGCAACATATCTGTACAACATTAATTCCATTTCCAACTTGAAATAACAAAAGCAGAATTGTTCAGCATTCTCAAGTACTTTATATACAAAAAAATCTTATACATATTTTCAATTTCTTTGCTTTAATTTCAGCCACACAGAGAATATTTATTAATGAAGATAAAATGTTCCCAGTATTTTAAAACCCTATGTTACGCAGTTTAATTTTAAGGTCCAGTGGTAATAAACAAACTTTAATAATCTGTAACTCTGCATTTTTACCCAAAGAGTGTATTTATGGTTTCATATGAATCTCAGAGCAATCAGGAATTAACCAAATGATCTTTTCTGAGAAAGGAACTGAATTTTTAATTATGGAAATAATAATTTCACCTTAAGTATGATGCGGCTGGCATACTCCTGTGGCAGACTCAGCACAGGCGACATCAACAAAGCCGCAGCTACTTCTGATGATACTAAAAGGATGTCCTCAGGCAATAGTTCAAGCTTTAATAGCTCAATGATTTGTTGCGCTACTCCTGCGGGGTCTGATACAAAGACAGCATTCCTGTAGCTAACGGCTTGTAGTACAAGCTTCAGTATCAGACACACAGGTTCACGCACGTCTGCATCATCCTTCTCCCACCCCGACAGAAATGACCCAAGAGTTTTCTAAATAGAAAGCAACACACTTAACATTAATGTTTAAACAACTGGCAAACAAATTTTAATTTTAAAATCATCATATTTTGTTACAGGAAAATTATAAAAAGAATATAACATTACTGAAATTTACAAGCTGTTCATTGCATAAATATACAGAAATAAATTTTACTTTAACAAAACAGAAAATGTAACTATATAAACATGGTGATTCATGTTTTAATTTACTTCATTATCATCATTAGAGACTCCATTTATTCTCACATTCAACAAAACTATTGGTTACAATTTAATTGGTCTTACACACATTTATTTTTAAAATAAAATTTCATTAAATT
>NW_019059821.1:199176-213081 GCF_000696155.1 Zootermopsis nevadensis
GTTAAATACTGCAGTAAACTAGAAATTACTCCTCTTCTTTGCAATAAATAAAATGTTATGTTTCGTCATCCACGTGTAATATTCAAACCTCGTGTTCCTTACAAACTTGACGTGCGTACAGTAACAAGTATTTAGTTACGTAAAGCAGAATTCCAGCATGTATGGACATTACAATATAAACACGATAATTTTAAACCCTTGTGTAATTATACGGTGTCCCAATTTCCGTTCAATACATTCAAACCATACAATTAATAGGGTTATGATAATCACAGTCCACAATTTATACACCAATGCACATTACACGCCGACATCATGTTCTTTATGTAAAACAACGAAACACTGCCATCTTCTTTTCGAAGGCGGTAGGTGAGCCGGTTACAGAAACTACATCGGTATTGCATCGTTCTACAGTAAAGCACAGCTGTTCCACTACACGCCACGTAGGCGCTTCGGGGGGGAAAAATCGGCATAGCTCCTACTCATTTTTAACCTCGGCACTGGATGTGGGTGAGTGGTCAGCGTTGCGCCCCGGGAGAGGATCCCAGTACCCTTGGGTTGGAGGCTGGGTGGGACCCAGAGCTGGTCTGGACACAGAGGTTAGAGGAAAATTTCTCTGTACAAAGGCTTTGAAATTTTGGCTTGACAGTTACGGTAAAGAAATGGAAACTGATTCATTCACAACTATAAAACGGATTTCAGTTCTATTTGAGAATTAGCTCGGCCAACAAGAAGAGTAACTTCCATTCGATCAGTTACTACGAGCATAGTTTCTTCCTGGTGTGACTACACGTGTATGACTTTTCCCCCTTTTTATTTTGTCAAAGCAAACTTGTTTCCTTTGTCACAGACAGTGCTAAAGATACGTAATCAAATGGGGAGCCAAAGAATGGATAGTAATTCAAATTGTATATTTGTATTGGAATAAGGTTTCCATGCAAGTAATTATATCGTACACTCAATGTAATTTCTTTATTTAGTTACAGTGACGAAAGAAAACAAACTAGGCACACGTGCTCTTCAGAAAAATGTGTTAGTGCAAATACTACACAGTTATAAAGTTTTGCTGTGGAGAATATTTTTCATTCATTAGAAAATATACCAAAATGGGTCAGTACTTGAAGGTACTTGGGTGTTTAATTCAAATTAGTACCAATGTGACTTCCTGTAGACGCCATAATCCACGAGTTTCTTAACTGTTGACTTGTGGATGCAGTGATGAAATTATTTCCTTGAATATTTTTTCGTAGGTCAGAACTGTTAACATATTTGATTCTTTCTTGTACATATTACCACTCACAAGTATATAAACAAATCACATAAAATAATTCTTTTTTATATGCGTATTAAAATTTACATTTGTTTAGTTCTGAATCCTTGACATAATAGTTTAATTTATTCGTATAATAAATAACCATGTCAGTATTAACATATATCAACAGCGAATATTAACCAACACTGACAATTTATATATGAATATTGTTCAAATGATGTATTTGCAGTGCTGCTACTGAATGTGGATGATCACGAGTAATTTTGTGGTTATGTGCGTCACAAGCCAGACTTGCTGTATGATATTAACTCAATGCCTGGATAGAATTTATACATAATTATTCCTCTGTCATACTCCACGTACGAAAGGTAAACAATAACTTTCAATTTCATTTAATTTTTATTTTATTCAAACTGGACTAAGCAGTTATTTACATGATAGGATGCAACCTTTTAAGACGTCAAGGCAGCAATAGTGCCGTGGTTCCAGTTTCAGATAAAGAAGTTCTTTGTGGAGGCGATTTATTGGCTGGTGAATCAACACGAATTCATGGGGACTATTTTTAATGCCTCCCAGAACAATCCCTAAACAAGGTTCATTTGAACAACTCTCATAATAATCATTTCTGAAAATGCCTATGTCAATGCAGATGGTTGCTTTTTTGTAGTCAACGTTGTTGCAAAAAAAAAAAAATTAATCTAAGCTTATATGTAAAAATATTTTTTTAAATAATACACGTATTTTTTATAACATATAAAATTATGGCCAAATATTTTAAAACAATAAATCCTCACAAAATTCTGAAAATGAAACTGTCTAGCGTTACCGATGTTTATTAAATTACCACTCAATTCCCTATGTACCGCTTCTGCTCAGATTATTTATTATAAACAATAGATATGTAACTATGATGAGGGTGGGCCAATTCCAAATTTTGTACGGAAATGCCGTTGAACAACCACGACAGACTAGTTCGAATGAAAATCAAGAACACAGAATGCCTTATGCTGTCCAATCGTCGCCATTTTTCTTAGTTCGATTAATCTGCCTCCTGACGGAAGCCAGCACAACCAACACGAAACTGGCAGCTGGGAAAATAAACTTTTGAGAGATTATCTTCCGAAGCAAATATCTCTCAACAAGAAAGACTCATTACATTTCGCATAACAAATAATTGAAATCGGGAACATCATTTAGACTTACCCCGTATTTAAGATATGCAGCTTATGAAAGTAGTTATTTTACTAACCCCTGTTATATTTTAAAAGACTATGCTCTACTTAAGGACCGTTCCACTATTTTGCACACACACACGGCACATTTTTATATAAAAACTATTTTGGATAACGTGATTATATTTTAGATAGATTCTTTGTAAAACTTGCACCAAGCAAGTGCTGTACCATTTCTTTAAATTTCGTGAGTCTAGTACAACACTGCGCTGTTTATTGTCTACAATCCTGCAGGCCTAGCAGAGTAGGTTGAAAGGCGAGGGTTAAATACAGAACAGAAATACAGATACTTGAGCACAATCATAAAATCTTTAGCTCTCTCAAATCAATGCAATAAAGATGACAGCTAATACACTAATGATTTATGGTACTTTTTTAAATATAATTTCTTATACAGTGTGTCCACAAAGTCCCTTCGGGGTTTTGAAAAAATTTGGCGCGCAAACAAATTGAGCTAGCCACATGCGGTTTGCGGTAGATTACAGTGAAACTCTGGAAGATGGTGCTCCACCTCATTGGGGTCTGCAGATACGCGCGTACCTAGACAGGGCATTTCCAGGAAGACGCATCGGCAGAGACGATCCAGTGCCTTGGCCTCCACGTTCACCAGACATAACACCACTGGATTTTTTCCTGTGGGGTCATGACAAGGGCAATGTGTTCCGAACACTTGATGACTTCCGGACTTGATGACCTGAAGACCCGTATCAGGAATGAGATCTCGGGTATTCCGGCGGACATACTCCACAGAACATGGCAAGAGCTCGAATATCGTCTGGGCGTTCTCCGTGCTACCAAGGGAGCCCACATCGAGGTCTACTGAGGTCAGTAAAAAACTTCCAGAGTTTCACTGTATCTGCCGCAAACCGCATGAGGCTAGCTCAATTTTTTTGCGCGCCACAATTTTTCAAAACCCCGAAGGGACTTTGTGGACACACTGTATATCTTCTTATCGTATTGAGAAGGTGCACCTGCATTTGGGTTTGTAGCCTCTTATAAAAATACGTTATTTATCACATTTAGAATCCAGTGAGCTTGCTGGCTCAGATAGCAAAAATCTCGCAACAAATTTGTTTTTAATTTCTTCTGGTGTTACGAGCATTTGTTATTGATGTTTTTATGTTAGCACTTTTCTCTAGCTCATTTTCTGCAGGGTCAGTTATCTTTATTCCCATTTGATTCACTTATGTACGTGCCTAAGTTAAGACGTAAGACTATGTTAAGACTTAAATTACATGCTTGCATATATCACAAATACAGTTCAGCAAAATGAGGTAGAGGGTGACGAATAATTAGAAAACTTACCAATACATTAATTAAATGTGATTAAATGATTGTCTTGCAAGAGCTATATAACAGGTTACAACTTTCCTTAAATTAATAATGTATTAAGCTGGTATAAGGAACAGTAGAAGTGCAGATATATACCATCTATAAGCGTTACAGCATACGACAGTTGGGACCAATGTCTGTGACAAAGTTTTCAAAATTAATTCGTGAACAAAAAGATCATACTTTATTTTAAAACCAATGCAAATTTCATCCATAAACTGAGAGACGTTTTATATTATTTTGAAATAACGTGTATAATCACGTGGTGAAATGATACGATCTAAGATTGGTTGAAGTGCCGTGACATAATTTCCATCTTCAGACGTGTATAATGAATACAACGCACATATCATACTTAGCTCTCTGTTTCACCATGTAAGTTCACTGTTATCTTCATGTTAGCAGATCAGTTAATTTAACCTTTATTTTACGAGTATTGGCAATTTAAAACCTCGAATAAAGAGGTTTTAAGTGTTTAGCAGTACTCTACAACAATACGTGGCCACGCACAGTCAGCATGATAACATGTAAAGCAGCGACATTTGGTGGTCTAGCGGTTAGAACGCTGGCCTTGTAATCCTGGGGTCCCGGGTTCGATTCCCGGCGATGCTCAGATTTTTTTTTTACTTGTGTTGGCCAAGGCCGTGGTCTAGGCATCACGGAGTTTTCCTCCGGGACTTCCCCGGTTTCTCCGTGGCGTCCCAAAAATTACTCCACTTTAATAATCATCTCACAAAAAGGGGGTCACAGCAGGAGCGTTAAATGTCGCAGTCCCGATCGAACCCATGTACTGATGGGTCGTGAATCCTGCTAACCACCAATGCACACCATGCCGAATGGTGTGTGCTGGATACGAAAAAAAAATGACACTTGGTTGATAAAGGTTATGTTGTCGTATATTAAGAACGATAGGAGAAACTGAATATTATTATGTTCTGCAACATTAGATAAAGGGTTAAGAATGTTTGTGTAGTTTGATAAGGGATGAAAAATGCATTGGAAAGCCACGCAGTTACAAAGTATAATTTGAGGTTCTGATGGCGGCGAGTCTTCTGGGTTGTTCCGCCGTGTAGTCTGGTAGAAGTCTATCGACATTTCAGAGGTCCTTGCTGCCTCCATCATTAGGGTGATCGCCCCGATGATGCAGACATCAAGGATCTCTAAAACGTCGATAGACTTCTACCAGACTACACGGCGGAACAATCCAGAAGACAGATATCTTCAGACAGTTAAATGTCGCGGTAGACTACGCGGTCCCATCCGTACGATATTTCCACAAACATCTGTCAATTATTTACGTGCCAGTTACGTAACACAAGCTCGTTACTGTGCAATGAAGACAAATAGTTATTTCCATCAGTATAATAATAATAAAAAAGAACACTATTATTTTATGCAGTCACTGTGACTACGGCATTACACATATCACGCAACTGTATGCACAGTCTATCCTAAGATCACGACGCAAAATGGAAATCGCAATTTGCTTAATTCCCACTTTGCGTCAAAATCCAAGGGTTATTGGAAGCACCAAACTTGAAGAAGTAAAGCAGTACTGAGAATTATTTACAAGATTATAGAATACGTAATGCTATACAGTGATTAAGTCTACTTCTTAGTCTTTTATTTCACTGTCCATTTATTCCTGTACTCTGTACTTTGGTCTACACGCAGATCAACTCCCTTTTGGGTTACGTCATCTCGTCACTAATTTTTCTCTGATTTCACATCGAGCAGACAAAAATGTTATTACTTATAAAATTCCGCTACCAACATTTGCATCCACCTGTTTAATTACTAAAATTCCAGAATCAGCGTTCTGGTTTTACGTTCTACGTCTCAACCAAATATTTCCATAGAAAGCTTTCGATATTATCAGATATGAACCAGAACGTTCTGAAAATTTTAAAAGTAGAATATTAGACTCGATATATCTATAGTTTTATTTTTGAGGGCAGTAAAGAACACATCAAGGTTGTAGTTTTATGATTAGAGAACAATATCTTCAGTCTCCGGGTCGATAACCCATGTTTTTGCGTTTGAGAAACATGTAGATCTCCTTAAATGTGGGGCGGAGACCCTCATCACGCCTCCAACACTCACACATCAAGTCATAGACTTCCACAGGGCATAGCGTTGGTTTCGGCAGAAGGACCTACGAACAATAACGATACCACGCTGAATTCTTCTTAATATATTTCTATCTCATTATATTTCTATATTTTACAAGGTTTTAGGTTCTAAAGCGGCCCATCCACATACGAGTCTGACTTGCGAGTCTGGCTCGGCGAGCTTGACTCGTGAGCCGGGCTCGTACGTGGATCGGCCGCTTTACTGGAGCAAATATGAAACTGAGTCTTGTACCACGTAGTCTGAAACAGGTTTACTGACATTTCAGAGGTGCTTGCTGCCTTTATCATCAGGGCAACGTTTGAAACATCAGTAAACTTCTACTTAGCAAAATATCTTGAAAGACTGTCGTCTTTATTTATATATTTTATTTGATGGCATAATTACCTGAAGTTCTCCGCCATAATACATATGTTCGGCATTTTGTATCACCTGTTCATTGGACAGGTGCTGGAATGGTTTTTCACGTGCCAGACTTAGAATCTCCCACAAAGTGACGGCAAATGACCACGTGCTGCTAGAGCACGTGTACCGGTCCTGTGTACGAACACCGTTACATTAATTTCAACCGAGTCTCTTCAGGACTACCATTTTAAGCTTTATTACAAATATAATATAAATTAACATCTTAATATTTCATAGATAATACAGTATTTTTTTCTACACTGATTAATAATGTGGAAGGTAATCATTTAAGTCCAAGCACGAACTTTTTGTAAGCTAAAATCACAATTAAATCACAATTAAACTGATTTAAACGGTCAATCACTGATAGGTTACTATTAATTTTACTTACGAGCAGAATACTCTCCCACGGCAACCACCGGATGGGCGCAGGTGGTCGGCTCCCAATTTCGCTGTAGTCTTTGTGATACAGGCCGCTGCACATCGCGACATCTGCCAATTTTACGTGGTAGCCGCGTCCCACTAGACAGTTTCTGCATGAAGGGGGCAAATACATTTTTGATTTTAGCAGGATTCATGATCGGGACCGCGACATTTAACGCTCCTGCTGTGACTCCCTTTTTCCGAGATGATGATGATGAAAGTGTAGTAATTTTTGGGATGCCACGGAGAAACCGGAGAAGTCCCTGAGGAAAACTCCGTGTTGCCTGGACCACGGCCTTGCCCAACACAAGTTAACAATCTGGGAACCGCCGGGAATCGAACCCGAGACCCCAATATTACAAGGCCAGCGTTATAACCGCTAGACCACCGTGGTTACGAGAAAACATAACCTCTGGTAATGTTGTAGCTCTATGAACGTTACACTCGAGAGTTTTAAAAAATTTTCACAATTTTTGCAAGGTAATGAAATATATAACAAGTTTTTTTTACGTAAGAAGAAGGTAAATATAATAACTCACCTGGCAGCTAAATCCTTATGTACGACATTCTTGGATTCTAGATATCGCATACCGGAAGCAATCTGTGTTGCCATGAAGATTAGGCAACCGTAACTGTTGGGCACAAACAACTGTTAACACGTACATTTGAAAAGACATTTCGTTCAGTTAATAAAGATGTTTCATAATACAAATATACGATGTTGAACTGTATCGGTACTATACAGGGTGAGTCAGTAATATGTTTACAAACTTCATGTGCGTGTTCCAGGATCAAAAATAAGAAAGAAAAAAATTCCTATCAACATGAGGTCGCAAATGTTTCATTTTAGAAATAATAGCCAAAAATAAGTTTAATTTGGACTGCATTAAAAAAAAATTAAAACATTCCGTACGCTACGTCAGCATCTTGAACTAATCTCACCTCAAGGCCTGTAAGTTGGTAGAGGGACGTACAGAGGCAGTCACTGGCACTCTGTATTGTAGGTAATGAGCGAGGTCGCCCATGTCAGGGTATTCCAGGACTGTCCACGGTGGCTGCTCTGCTGTACATATACCCAGAACTCGCACTACATTCGGATCGCTTAGGCTTGCTAGGAATCTAACTTCTCTTAACGCATCAGTCCCAGATTCCGAGGACTTTGAATTAGAGGTACGGACCGCTACTGTTCGCCCGACACCTGGCACTATGTCTTCCAGTCCCTCTGTCTCACATAGGATTATCTGAACAGTAACACGAAAAACATTCTTAAGCGGTTCATCCACGTACGAGTCTGGCTCGGCTCGGGTTCCATCGGGCCAAACTCGTTTGTGGGCGGGGTATCACGAGCCGAGTCTGCTACGCATGCGCGGTGAAATATATCCGAGCCCGGCTCACGAGTCAAGCTCGCAAATCAGACTCGTACGTGGATGGGCCGTTTTACAAGATACAACTCACGTCAATAAAGATTAACAGTAAAAATAAAAATTAAACATTTTATTTTTGCACATTCACAAAAAAATGTTATGGAATTCGGCATCGTATGAAGTTACGAAATATATAATTAAATATTAATATTAATTATGCTAACCTCTCCTGCGTGGCATGTTCCAATTTTTTCAACCATGCGAAGGCAGTAACGTGGAATCGGCACTAGCTCTGCTTCTCGACATTTATACGCGTGACCCATACTGGGAGCTATGTTCCATGTCACTACTGGAGGTGGTACCTGTACAAATGATGGTCGCATATTTTATAGAAACTAACATAATAATTATTTCATCAGTGTCTGTAAATTGTTAACACATAGCTTCACTTTGAAATATAATGGCAGAGACTGGTCTACCTAAAGACTCACGCACTCTAATGCTGTATTAACCTTAAATAACGTTTATAAGATCACGTGACACAGGGTGGATGGGAAATAAGTAGGCAAGCTGCGGCCGGCCATCTTTGTTGCCATTGCGCGTGCTGCCTCTCTCGGCCACTGCCCAAACCACCGACACGAAAATTATGAAATCCTATTTCGTGACGTAATGCACACATTATTTTCATTTATATGTAAATTAAAGAGTAAATAAAGGGCTTTTTCTACATGATGTTTACTTTATTCTATAAATTGTTGAAATAATTACCCAAAACGTATTAACTATACCCTCGTTCCTCAACTTCAACCTCTTGCCACGTCTAAAGCGTAAGAGTTAGATCTGGACATATTGCGAGTGAAATACGTAAATAAACACGAGCTTTTCAAATTTTCAAACAGATTTCAGCTAACTCTTACGGTTTGGGAGTTTTGGTCATTTATTTGGTAACAAAGAAAGGTTCTAGAGAGAGTGTGTCGAGTACATGACGTCACGTACAGATAAGATGTAAAGGTATTACATTATTGCGTAAATAAAATTTTATTTCGGTACAAATATACTTGTACAGTTAAACGTTATTCAACGTTAAGTTGACTTACCCTGTGCTTCTCGCGCGGTGCGGTGTGGTATCGTTTTCTGCTGGGTGGGTCCGAGGCAACTCTGGGGAAGTAGTTGCAGAGGTTAATCACCTGCGATTTAGGTCCAACTACTGGCGTTGTCTGAAGACTTCGAAACTGTAAAGACGAGAAGCTGCCTGTTGCCGGAGGCGGTGTAGGGGTTTTCGTCACCGTATCGTCACTCTCTTGCCGTTCCGTTTCCTCCGGCATTGAAACGCTACCATCACGATCTGCTTCGGAAGTAACAAATATTATATATTTTATATCTTTATATATTATTATCGGAATTCAACCAGGATCGCACTTGATGTTAGACATTCTGGTTTTATTAACGAGACGCTAACCTGTGTTACTACGCAATGTAGCGTAATTGGGTCCGTAATACGTGTTCACCAGGGGTGAACGGTACTGCTCGAAGGTGAGTGATGGCGGATCACTCGGTGGATCCTGACTTGCTGGTGTCGGATGATTACTCACGTGTACCATTCCATTGCTGTTAACTGGTGCAAGATTCATCAACAGATCCTTCAAACCACGAAACAAATTTCAACTCTTTAGTAACTCAAGGAAAAAAAGGAAATTAAGAAGGATATAATTAATATATTCATCAGTGGTGATTATTAAATCCTATGCCAAAATTAGAAGAAAAATACGAGGTCTGTCCAAAATGTATCGGACCTTAATTTTTTCCCACGGAAACAAATGAAGCACGGGGATGCGTAGGGGACCTTCATGCGCATGCCTGAATTTTTTTTCCCCGCCGGCAGAGAGCAGCAGTCGTTGGCAGTCAGCCTGTGAGTGAGTGACCGCTCGTCGTATATAAAGAGATGTTACATTTGTTTTGTAATTTATATCTCAGGACAGTTCAAGTCCATCTGTCTTGTAACTAGTCTTAAATAATTAATTACAGAGAAAAGAAATTATTCTTCTAGGTTAGGAATAAAGTATGAGCTGCACCTTCATATTTATAGTAACCCCAAAAGGATTCCTTAGGATGGTAGGAGATCCTTGTAGCTTCTGACGTCTACTCAGAACGAGTATCACCACAAACACAATCAGAAGAAGCAACATGATCGCTGTTAGACCTCCAATGACAACTTCTACGTATCCTTGACCGTCTTTGGGCGCAGCAACTGTGTAAGAAAATTCAAAGAAAGGTCTTGATTTCATAAAACTGCAACACGTTAACAATGAATGTCACACAGTGAAACATTATGGTTAAAAAGAATATTATTTTTATTTTAAATGGACAGAGGAAGTCCAGTCATATACATTTTAAGGATTATTTACTTGTTTCTTCAGACTCACTTGTTTCAAACGTGTCCCAAGTAGAATCAGTGTCAGCTGAGTTAACAATGAACTCATCGTCACTCATACTTGCTTCAATTTCTTCTGTAATGTTTACCATTAGCGGTGCTGTAAAGATAAAAATAATTTTGAGAGTACAAGTTAACAGCATACTCTACACATTCGTCTCGATAGTTTACAAATTCAAGCAATCATCTAAAATGACTGGATAAGCTGCAATAATATTCAGGTTTGTTGGGTTGCTAAGCACGTACGTCAGATGTGGTAAATCATCCAATGTAATTCAAAATATTCTAGAGGTGAAACTGTATAAAGCACAGTGGTGATTTCTCTTCGCTGATTTACTAAGAATAAAATGAAAACCAGTTTCGTATCACATTTCAAAAGGCCAATTTGAAACGCCACTTCAGTTTTAATATATCAAGTTGGTATTACAATAATCCATTCCTTGTCTGGACGAGTCCGCCGTTCGTGCGATGCGGACAAAAATTAAATTAATTTCTTACGGTGGCGACTCTGGTGGCAATAATTGTAAACGAGGATAACGAGGTTATGGTTTGGTGCGGCGGAGTACGCTGACGCTCGTAGATCGAAAGAAAGGCCAGCTTCTTGAAAGTTAATGCTGCACTAGACTGTATTACTGCTCAACACAAAAACGTTATATTTCCGTCAGCTTTGGCGAGGACATGTGTTTTGCTTTCATGTGAAATAATTTTGCCATGATAGTAAAATTATAAATAGCTTCAGAACCATGAGACTTGCTGCATTATTTATCCCGTTAGAACATACATAGTCTGCTTCTTTTAATTCACGAATGACGAAACACCTACTTCTGTTTAATACTAACTGTAGGGACAGATGACAAGTATGAAAGCCTTAGCTTAACTTGAGAATGAACTCAGGCTTCCCGAATGCAAACGATTATCAACCTTATTCTTACCAGATCTTGCATTATACGCTGCAATAACTGTTATATCCATACCAAAGAAAGTTTTTATGTGTCGAAACACGAAACCGTCCATTGAGCAGAAGGTGTTGCTACGTTGCCTAATCTCTCAGATTGTTGGCCAGACTATAGCGCTCTCATGCGAGTATCTAGATAACCACTAGTCTTTGTTGGAATATATACTGAATCTATTAAAGTGTTGTATAACCTCAAAGTTAAACCATATTCTGTAAGTGAAATTTTATTGAAAAGAAAGAAGTTTGAGACTTTCGTGATAGATTTGAGGGTGGCTTTAAGTAGTAGTAGTAGCATGTGGCGCCTCTGTGTGTGGTAGCACGCCTGGCTTATCGTCTTTCCATTACAACAATCCACAGACTGGGTGGACGACGGTAGAACACACGCAACTGGATTTCCTTCCTCCCTTCTTTGAGGTAAAAGAAAAATGCGTCATCGAAAAAGGAGAAACAACTGCATGCTGATGGAGACTCGGTAAAAGGGAAGTTTCATGCCACATTAGCGTTGGCTCAAAGTCGTAGCTAGAATGTGAGGGCGTCTTTTTATCAAAACCTTGGAAACAAAGATGGTACTAGCTAGAGTGCAAAGTTTGACAAGTTAAGATTACTGACACAAAATAAGCGAGATATTACTACTTCCAAAAGATTGGTTAATTACAACTTTACTTTAAATACTGTTGAAGATGTGAGAAAACTAAAAGCAGATCTAAAACAATTTGTTGCCCAGAAGCTGTTTCGCGCAAAATCAGTGGTTTCCTTCACAAAGTGGGAAATTTGTTAAAGTTGATGACGTCAAACACAGATATTTGTAAATAATTACACACTTAAGCCAGATGTTACCGTTGGTTACGACATGATGCCGAATTTCTATTTAATATTCTTATTTCGGTTCCAATCACGTCGTCATTCCTTCCGCCAAATTCTTGCTCAAATTAAATTAAAATTACAGAACCTATTTAATCGCTATAAGGGAAAGAAAGGGACAGTTAAATAACAACACCTGACATTGATGGAAGGTTTTCTCACGTTTCAACTAAGTCTTGCATGATAGAGCCTACGATTTTTTTCTATTTTGTAAACTTTCACGCAAGGCATGCGTCTAATTCTACGTCTGAAACAAGAAACTGAACGTATAATCCAAAAAGCAACCGTTTGCCATGTTTTATGTCAGATATATAGATTAAGCTGCCACATACGACGAATTCTAAAAGATCTTTATTTTTTTTCCTTTCATTTTAAATTCGTGGCTATTCAATAAGCCACAGATAAGCGGTACGTGCAAAAGTGAAAAGTGATAGGAGATTAAATTTCTAGGCTATTACTCTGTATCTCTGTCCATTTATCTTTAAGCTCAAAAACAATTTCGAGGTACTGTAGCACTACAAATATTAAATATTTACAATGGGCATTGAAGCGAACATTTTGAGCTACATGCATTTGAAATGTGTATCTTGGAGCGTACTTTAATCGATTTATAACTTTTTAAAGCTCTGCAGTAAACAAATTAAGGAAATTATTATTATTTAATTATTATTTTACTTGTTTATTATTAGATCATTTAATTGTTAATTATTTTGCAATAATAAATTAATTGAATTATTATTATTATTAATTTGGACATTTATATATTAAGTTCATTTTTGTTAGTGCTTGGATGTTATTGGCATTTTTGGCTGTTGTTAAGCACTTAAATAAATGAAATGAATTGAATTATTATGCACTTAATATTCTTTATCGTCTAATCATTCCGCTTTCCACAAGATACGTCACAGTTCTGCTGGTACCATAATGTAATCGACTGGCAGCGATAATAACAACTCACAATCCCGCGTCGCGTACGAAATTAAAGTGTAGGACACGTAGGAACTATGTGTCAAATTGGAAACCCCCACACAATGTAACAGTGTTCTTGGTTTCTCAAGTACCCTTCGTGTTTTTAATTAGAAATAAGCTAACTCAAAGGATCCTTCTACTTCACATGTGGTAAGCTAGGGTTGAATACCAATAAGATACGTGTCCTATGAACAAGCACTTGAACCAACGGATTATCTAAGACAGTATTAATTTTATACGCGACTAGGCTTATTTCTTATATTTATGCGTTCATCGTTATATTTCTAAGGTGTCAACTGATAATCATAAAATATGGAAAAAAATCTTGTTATGGTTATTATTATTATTATTATTATTATTATTATTTGTTGTTCTGTCTGACGACAGGTCCATATGAACAGGATCCTTCCATCCTTTTCTCGGACTGGGACCTGTTCATATACGTTCTTGGCAGATGATCCAGAAGTGGTTTGCCATTGCCTTCTTCTGTGTGTGAATGGAGTAATTGTTGGGAGGCCACGGAGAAACCG
>NW_019059821.1:220622-230994 GCF_000696155.1 Zootermopsis nevadensis
TCAAGATTTTAAAACGCAACCAACTCCCCCGAAGGGGGGTTTGTCAAATGTTTTAACCCCCTATTCGGGGGGGTTGGTTTAGTTTCTTACTCAAGATTTTAAAACGCAACCAACCCCCCCGAAAGGTGGGTGGTTGCGTTTTAAAAACTTGACCAACCCCCCGAAGAGCTCTGAAAGGAGAGCTTTGCTCTAGTTGTTATTAAATAAGTGAGTACGAGCACAGTATATGAAAATTATTCAAGGAAGATCTTTGTATATTGTTATAAAAGGAAAGCGAATGGCCTGTTATTTGCATTAATTCACATGAAAATAATATTAATATGTAAATTGTGGCCGACAACTGACTTTCAGAGAAGTTTCTCTCACATAATTCGGAATAACTGGTTCCGCGCTTGTTTTAAATGTCACTGCAGTAATGTTTAAAGTTTGTCAACAGAGTGACTTGACGTCGGTGTTATGGATGGTACTTCCACCTGTCACATGACAGGAATACAAAGCTCTGTGCCGTAGTTTTCTGTGACAAGATTCACTCAATACGTTACCCTTCCTACTGTAGAAAAGTACGCGACAATGCTTCCAGCAGACAGGAAATAACAGATTTGTTTTATCAAAAGAAACAAGAAGATGAACCGAAATTTTGAGTTTGCAAACTTTCAAAATGCATCCTTTGCGAGTCTACAGACCTTATCAGCCTTGATGTTACAAATTCCGATAAATTATTCAGTTAAAAATCTACTATTGCGTCGCTAATGGCAGACAACGTGCTATAATAAGGCGGAAATTATTTTACGTTCTGGCTCGGAACCACGAAGTTCAGAAACATTCATCTTTCCGCCAGCTACCTACAACCTTAACACATATAAAACTATAATTTTACCTGTTGGACGTAAACCTTAAAACATATAAAACTATAATTTTACCTGTTGTTTTGTATAGGCGTCAAACTTGATCTCTAAGATTAAGAGAAGAACACACATTAAACGTGTTTGAAAGCAAGGCTTTTGTAATCGCGGTAATGAACCCTCGGGTTAGATAAAATACAGGGGATTTCTTGACTAGCTGAGCGTATTATTGGATTCTCAAGAAAGACTTTTCTGGTTATCTCTAAAAAATCGAGTCAATTCTCGATATTTAAATAATTATTCTAGTATTATATTATATTAATTCAAGAAAATTGGTTTTGTCTCAGAAGACGTTTATTCGTGTGGTCAATAAATTTTCTACTTATATAACTCACCTACGGAACTTGCATTAGATAACCTCAAGCAAACGGGAGATAATATTAAAAAGAATTTTGAAAAAAATTGTTAACTGGGTTGAATTATATCAGAATGCTCTCCACGGTCGGGGATTTATAAGTATAAAAATAAAATTTCGTGTTCCATAAAGACGGCTAATTCGTTACTCGGCTGATCAACTCTCAACTTAAAAGAATACTTTGTACCTCACATACTTGCTATAACACGTGCAATATGTGACGGTCTACGGTACCAAGATCAATACGAGAATATTTCGTAAACTAATTCAATTAAGTACGACTTCATAACTTGTTGACTTAACAACTGAGTTGTGCTGTCTGAGGGCCTTCATCCACTCTCGTCTCTCATTTCACCTGTCTAATTTACAAACCCATAGAGAAATCTACACATTTCATCTTACCTGAAACTCATTAACACTTTATGTGGAATACGATAAAGACAACTGACGAGAATATACATGAAATTTAAGACTTCAAAAATGTAAATTAAACCTCACTTCGATTCTCATTCGTTCTTCTGCCACAACTGATAGTTGTCACGTGGCTTAATCTTTAATTTAAGGAAAAAATGACTGTAGTGAAATCCATTCTTACCGGATTCGAAGACAACTTCGCTGATCATAATCCAACGGGCTGCAAAATACAGCTGGACCTTGACGAAACGTCCGAAGCGCCCGTGCAAGTTGATGGACACATTTCGAGCGTTCTCGAGGACAGTGTCCGGCATGTACGTGTAGACCAAGGGTCTTCCGTTGTAGAACTGTCCCCCGACACTGAACATCACCTTCGCCTTAGCGAACACCTGGGAGAACACACATCTACGTTAACTTTTGAAATTTATACGGTCGAATGAGATGTGAGGTTCTCACGGTGCAGATCGATAGTAACGTAAGTTTCACAGGAGCTTACTTCCTCCGTCATCAGGATGAAGATTAATCTCCCTTAATCAACATAAGCATATGTAGTTAAACAATACGTAATTATTTTTATCAAGGGGATACGTGTTTTGGTAACTCTGCGGAAACTAAATTGAAAGATGAACGTTTGCAATCTTCCTTGAAAGCTTAAGCAATCATGTTAACTGCAGGTTTATAATTAGTTCAGTGCTGTATTGCAGCTCTGAAATATTTTCTCTGTTAAATTTGTGATTTATTAACGGCGTATCTCCTAATTCCTCCATTATTTTAGGAGGTTCATGCTGTGTCGCTGTACGGAGACTGTCACACGCTTCTCTGTTCTCTCTCTCTCTCTCCTCCCTCCCTCCCTCTCTCTCTCTGTTATTTTTGGCTACGTAAAAATAAGGCCTTGCGATTACAGAAGCCAGAATACCGCTCCCGCAGAAAAGCTTCATTTTTATTTTTAAGGGAGATGTACAGTGGCCATTTTGAAGCCAAGTTCTTTTACTGAATGCAGTTACACATTTGTCCAGTCTCGCATCTCGACATCATGTATGTAACATTCACGATTACGCTTTCAAACGATAACTTGGCAAACTTCAACCTGAGGTAAACTGTCTCCTGTACAGTTTAGAGTTCTATGTTGCATTTGTTTGCAAATTCTAAAGAGAAGAGACCACTCTAGAGGCCTAGGAGCGGATGGGAGGATAATATTAAAATTAATCTTAAGAAAATATGGTTTATATGTTGTGGGTTGGATTCATCTGGCTTAGGATAAGAACCGGTGATTGGCTCTCGTGAAAGGGGTAATTAACCTTTAAGTTTTATAAAAAATCGTGGAATTTCTTGATCAGGTGACTTTTGGCTTCTCAAGAAAGAAAGACTCTACACCAGTAATTGTATTAATTTGTTAATTGGTTAGTTTTAATGACATACTGGAAGGTCCATATGCATCTCTGACACGTACAAACTAAAGTAATAAAATAAATCTCGAGCCTAAAAGAGCATTTTGTCGTTGCACATTACAACGGCCGTAAATGTGTACGTTATGTTTAGTAATGACAGAGGTGGGATTATTTATCACAGTATTACCACAACAGGAATTAAAATTTAATTAATATCAACAAAAATATTCCGTGGATTTTTTGCTACTAGACTCGGGTATTAGCGTTATTTGTCGAACTGTAGGCTGTAACTATCTATAATACCCTTAATTTCAGTTTGAAACAATTTTATTACAGTTTAGGAATATATTACAGAGCAACGTGTATCTGACAGCACATAAACAACTCATAGCGAAATGAAATACAAAATCCATGGGCCTAGCTAGCACTAAAAGGACGTTAAACACTAACTCCTATTTTAAAAAAGACAAGCAAACGAGTTTATTGACTACAAAAAAATAATAACATAAATATATCAACCATTTGAAGCCAAAGTTCCTCTAAACATTATTTAAGAATTTAGTCCGTACCGCAAAGGAAACACAGCACTTCACAATTAAAAAGATCAACTAGTGAATGCTGTTTGAGGACATGAACGCTATTTACAGCGAGAATCATACCAAACCTGAAATTGCAAATTGTTGAATCAGGTGAGACATATAGTTACCATTTGTTTTTAAATGGTTAAATACATGAATATATTTTAAAATATATTACAGTTTGCCATTAAAATTATCAAAACTGTTCAAGTGATCGAATAATCTGAAGTTTGGAAGTGCGGAATGTCCCAAAAATCGCGCGACCTCAAGTGTTACGCATATTAGATTATAATTACGTAATTGAAAACATACGTTGAAAGTCTTAAACAGGAACGAATACGGAGAAACATCGTCAAACTCAGGACTTATTCTGACAGGAGTTCAGTGTTGAGATTCGGAAACGCAAACTTACATTTCCCTATTACAAGTAACAAAATATTTAACTTTAAACTTCTGACCCACACCTATTCGAAGACACTAGTACTTCTGAACATATCGGGACACTCACTCCTACATCTTTGGCCGATATGTACATCTAATAACATTTAAGAAAAACAACACCTTCGCCCAAAAATGGAAAAACAAACGTAATGAAACATCACCAAAAAACTACAGAAATCATAATTGAGTTCTAAGTTCTTAGATATATTTTACACCTGATGATGGTTTTATAAAAACTGAAACATGTTGTGTAAATGTTCCGAAATGTAAATCGATCAATCGATACGGAACATGAATGATATTTTATTATCTTAATTATAAGAAATTTTAAATATTGTGATCAGACGGATTAAAATAAATAATTGTTTAAACTTCTGGTTGTCTGACTTTACGGGATATTTATTAAAGTCGAACCAATGTGTTAATGTTAATCACACTATCTTACCTGAACATTCTTTGTGAAGAAATTATTTGTGAATATATGTAGCACGCTGAAATTTCGAACCTGATCGAACTCGAAAATCATCTCGACATAATGGTTTGGAAAAGAATCATTTCTCCAAGCCACCCAGCCGTTACCTGCAATCGAGAAACCAAATATTAACACTCGAAACACAAACCTCTCTTGCACACAAAATTAACCTCCCAGATAACTCGTCTGGTCATCGACAACTGCAAACTGGACATATTGGCATTAAAATCGATTCCTGGAAGAGAACACAAATCTTCGATTAGTGTTCGACTACGTAAATGTTAGGTACAAGAACTAGGTACATAGTAACATGATAGGTTTGACCTATCGCTATATATTTCTTTGTCCTTTCAAGAAAATGTACGCTTTCGAGGTCCACCCTGCCCGTCTGTGTGTTCATCTCCAAAGGTCTACTCAACAAATTTGTAATTATAAAATTTTGTATCAGGATCTGTACTAAATTTTACGTGACCCATATAGTAAGAAATTGCGATGAACTCAAACCATTAAACTCTCTTATAAGAAAGGAGCTTTAACATGATTTTTCAACACAATGCCAGTCTGTAGGCACTGAAATATGCACATTATACCACGCACAACTTGATACAAAGTGCAGAGCTCTGTAATATAAAAGGTTAATTAAACCGCATACAAATCGAAAATCCATTTGCGCGAACAAAAATTAAATATCCATTGGGCATTAAAACATCAAAAGTGCAAAAATGTAAATATAATATAAACAAAACTATTTTTGTATAGGTTTCTCACATGACCTGCTGTCTCCAGGGAATGAGGGCAGAATAGCTATAATTTTCCTCTTATTTTATTGCTATAAAAGGTGGTAATAATCATGTTATATGGACCTGAATTCCCCGTGAAAATATATGATCGCGTAAAAAACGTATGCATTAATGCCAATGGTTTCGTTTCCGAAAGGCGTGTAGTTATAATTCGTTGTTAGCGTCTAGCTCAACTTTGCATTTCATTTTCCGCTCGACTGGTTCACCGCTGTGTGGTTAAAAATGATCGATCTCAATCATGTATAAGCCAAAGTGCGCTGTGAATGTTGGCTGAGCCATCAGTGCTTTGAATGTGTCCATGTCCCTCCAACTGTGAGGGAATGATGTAGGTTTTAGCGGCTTCTGTCCACAAACGTATGACTCACAAGCATTGCGTAAAATCCTCACTGAATTTGGTATACCCAAGGGAAACTTGTAACTCTAAATGAAATCTTTTTAAACGACATCCATGGTATTGGTCGTACAGGAAAACATTTGAAGATCGATTTCTTCTGGGTTGCAGCGTCGCGTAGTCTAGTAGAAGTTTACCAAAGTTTCACGTCGCCATGATGATGGAGGCAGCAAGGACTTTAGAAACGTTGGTAAACTTCTACTAGACTGCACGACGCTAAAGTTTAGAAGACAGCCATCTTTGAATTGTTCCTCGTGAAAACCTCAAATCCTACTTAGGAAAACATTTGTCTATCGCAGTATTTATTCAGAATTGTCTACAACAAAGAAATGTTTTGTGGACACTGATATCCAACTTAGCTTTTGAATACGAAATTAGTAAAGTTCAATAAATCAGGCGAGATAGTAAGAACATTTGTATATAAACAGGCACAGAAAAGATGGCTGTCTTCTGGGTTGTAGAATCGTGTAGCCTGGTAGAAGATTACCGACGTTTCAGAGGTTCTCGCTGTCACCAGACTGCAGAACTAAATAATAAAAACAGAGAATAAATAGTTCGAAAATGCAGCAAAGTTCAAGAAACTTGGAGTGGGTTTTAAAAGTTAATTGCATTAACGACGAAAATAATTGGACATTGATTTCAAAACTGGTGCAAAAGTACCAAGCCACGAATTTGTTAAAAATGCTTCAGGACTAACACGACTGAATTTATTCTATTTACCGTCACTCTAAAAAGGAGGCAGTATTATCACGAATTAATTTAAAATCTTTCTCTACTATCTGAATGGAGAAAAAAGAAACAAAGTGAAATGATGAATTAAGAATAATTATATTCACCTTTAAACATGCTTGAATGAAGATGATACACATTGCAAACGAAAATCTGGTCTTGGGTACCATTTTATTTACAGGGAAACTGTATTCTAAGCAGCGAGCCAGAAGGGAATCACGTACACGGTGGAGCTATTTCAAGACCTTACCTTATTAATTGCAGTGTCTACCTCTGATTTATTGTTCTTTTAGGAATGCCAATATTTCATTACGTAGTAAGACCACCAAGTGCATTTTATCGTCGTACCAACAGTCTCTGATGTCCTTACTGACAACGTACGAAGGATTTTGCGATAAAACATTACAGCACGTACGAAAAGACCAGGGTGTAGAGACGCAGACATGTTCAACTTCTCTGTGGTCGCTGTCAGCCTTACACGGATGACGAACACCAAAAACCGGAGAGGATTTTACAAGTAAAACCACGTAAATCCTTTGACGTCGAATCTCGTCCAAATAATATTTACGAATTCAGCCCGTACCGCAAAGAAAACAAAAAGATCATCTGATTAATGCTGTTTCAAAAAAATAATATCTTGTTTATTATGTTAATAATACGAAACCCATAAATACAAAACGAGCAGTTATTGTTTGTTGAAGCAGGTGGGACATTTATTTACCACTGGGACTTAAGGGATTAAATGTATAAATTAACATACAATGGGAAACTAAGGAAAACCTCGACTGTGGCAAGGACGCTCATCCGGACAGTTTAACAATCCAGCAGTTCATCCGTATCATCACAGAACGTCCTCTATAATTATATCAGATTTAGGCCTATTTTAGTATCAAACACAATGGTGACCGCCACGGTGGTCTAGCGGTTAGAACGCTGGCCTTGTAATCCTGGGGTCTCGGGTTCGATTCCCGGCGGTGCCCGAATTTATAACTTGTGTTGGGCAAGGCCGTGGTCTAGGCAACACGGAGTTTTCCTCCATGGCATCCCAACAATTACTCCATTCACACACACAAGAAGGCAATGGCAAACCACTTCTGGATCATCTGCCAAGAACGTATATGAACAGGTCCCAGTCCGAGAAAAGGATGGAAGGATCCTGTTCATATGGACCTGTCCTCAGACAGAACACTACAAATAAATAAACAGAATGGTGCTGTTTCAAAAGTTTAACTTTTGAAACAGCACCATTCTTTTGTGTATACCCTGTATATCTGTGTAAACATCAGATTTATCGTTGACCTCTTCTGACCACTGTTACGTTAGTGTTGAAGCAGGTTAAAGCTACGTAAAAAATTCCTCGTGCTTCACAGCTTATGTGCCCTATGCATGTAGTCGTCGTCTGGAATAACTACGTCTGAATTCATTGCAGGTTGAGGGTTGAGTGAACTTAACCGGCACATGGGGTTTATTGACCTATTTCAGCCCTTCACGTATCAGAATGGCAGAAAATTAATTAACCTAAACAGTTTGTTATGATGCGTGACTTGTCCTTCTGGCACGTGTTTGTCTAACACTCAGTTCACGGTACTAATTAGGAGAAAGCTCTTTTTTTACGTCTAAACCCCGATAAAGCGGAAATGGAAAAATTAATCAGATTTCGCTTGAAGTTTTTTATAGTATGGTTGTAAAATTAGGATTTAAACCCTCAGACCGAACTGTTCGTTAGATATTTAACGTCGTCAGTTAATACAGCTCAGAAACTAACTTAGCATACAACTTGATTTGATCAATGAAATGTTGAGATTTGTTTCCAATGGTAATTTTCATTTCACAGTCTCGGAAAATCTTCAGAAAGAAACCACACGTGAGAAATTAATGTAGGTTTGGGAATAATATTAATAGAACTTACTATGATGTGTTTAGACTGTATTCATGTGACACAGATTAGGATACAGGTCTGGGTTAGTGTGTAGACTGCAACATATTTTCTGGTTTTATAAGTGGCGGTGAAATTCTTAGCCAGACGATCAATTTCTGTAAGGTTCTTGAATCAGTAACCGAACGGAAGCATGTACGCGATTGTACGAGCCAATAGAAGTTCCAGTCAGATTCGATCCATGATGATGGTGACGGAGATGTTTACCGAAACGTCGATTCATTTTCGACAACTTGGCGCTGCCGAGGGCTGGAGAGGATTTTACAGAGTGTTGTCGCCGCCGTCAAGGCGTACACCCTCAGAAGATGTCCACACAGACTAATTTAGTGAAATCATGTCCAAGAGAGACCGCTACGGTGGTTTAGCAGTTAGAACGCTGGCCTTGTAATCCTGGGGTCTCGGGTTCGATTCCCGGCGGTGCCCGAATTTATAACTTGTGTTGGGCAAGGCCGTGGTCTAGGCAACACGGAGTTTTCCTCCGTGGCATCCCAACAATTACTCCATTCACACACAGAAGAAGGCAATGGCAAACCACTTCTGGATCATCTGCCAAGAACGTATATGAACAGGTCCCAGTCCGAGAAAAGGATGGAAGGATCCTGTTCATATGGACCTGTCGTCAGACAGAACACTAATAATAATAATAATGCCAAGAGCTCTCTAATCTAAAATCTGAATGTGAAGATGAACACAAAGCAAGCGAAGCAAATATACAAGTAGTTTAGATATGCAGAGAAATTCTTAAGAGAAATACTTTACTCGAGAAGTGAGTTCCCTACTTTTTAACCCGTGCGTCGAAACATCCAGTCTCACTCATACAACGCTCCAGCGTGATTCCCCTGGAGACCAGACATTTTGAATGTCATTTTTTTATCGTACAACTAGGTCAATTTCGGTATTATGCGCCTTCAAATAGGCAACCTGGAGTGTATTCAAACCTTTAGCACTGGTACAGTACTGCAGTAAATATGCGCGACTGTAAACTAATAAAGGAAAGAATTCAGAAATATAAAAATTATATATATATAATATGTTTTTCTCCAGTGCCATGGGAAAAGTATAAATAAAAATAATGTCTGAAGTGATTGCTACTACATAGCCTATAATTCATGTTTTACAAGTGCTGCTAACAGTAGGTAGTTTTAGAAGTACTTCAAAGAGAGACAGGAGTATGAGATAGGTGATAGAAATGAAAAGGTGGGTAAAAGATGATGAAAATTTAAAAAAAATAAGTGTTAAATTTAAAAAGGCCTTTCCACGACCATGAACAAGTACACCTTACAGGAGAAGAAGAAGTAGGTAAGAGAAGGTACAGAAATGGATCAGGGAGATAAGGATTGAAAAAAATACGAAAAACAACGAAGAAACAGAAATGGAAAAATTATGGAAAGCACTGTGTCCAATTGCGTGCATTTTTAATGAGAAATACCAGCGTACTTTCAGGCAATGGTAATAATTAATCTCACTGAATTATTTCTATGGGAGTAATCACGTACTCTGACGGTCCAAGGAAAGTGGCACTTCCCATCTCGACGCCAGAAAGGGAGGACAGTTTCGTCATGTGTCCGAATTCCACGCACGACTCACTGGTCTCAGTCTAATTATAAGAGTTTAAAATATTATACAAAATGAAGAAATTGTTACGAATAAGAATTAATAACAGAAAATATTTGCCGAATTCAGTGTCTAATGGGCGAGTGGTATTGTTAATCATTTATAATTCAATAACACAAAAATAAACAGCGATCATCTCCTTGAATAGCAAAAAAAAAAAAAAAAAAAAAGATCTTTGCAATGGATAAGAGTTTTTCTTTGAGATGGGAAATTACTATTATTTTTTTAAACTTCGTGCTTTAAAGAATGAAGTAAATGGTAGATATTAATTGTGTAAATTATTCGTATTTTGGACAATTCTGACTACAGATATTAGAGTAGTTCCAAAATATGAACGTGACTGTCTTGTGGG
>NW_019059821.1:243380-254797 GCF_000696155.1 Zootermopsis nevadensis
TATCTCAATTGCGTCATGTTTGTGTTGATTCGAATACACATATTTATTTTGGCCGTCTATACACAAACTTATTAAAATGAGTTGTTAAAATATTATAACATTCACAATATAAATATAAAATATATAAAATACGTTATGTTATGTTTTGGTGCTCTTTTTATCGTATTACGATATTACATTCCATTTTGGCACTTTCATATTAGAAACGACATGTTTCGATGTACTAAGACATCATCTTCAGGTTATCAATTCTATTAATTTTATAAACTATTATATACTAAGCTGCGTTGCATTTATTGATTTTATGAGTTTGTGAATCCATCCATCTTCATGATTGATTTGGTGTTAATGTTTCGTTGTTTATTGTCATGTTGTAATGTGTTGTATCATGTCTGACACAGATTCATTTAAATGCTGGTGTGTGATTATACTTCGGCAAAGTGGACGTTCTTAGGAACACGTCAGGAACGCGTCGTCCCTGGCAGCGAACGTAGTAAGCGTATTCAACTTACCCTTCCCATAACCGATGTCTAGTTTGAAGTTGTCACCACCAACCTCACCGTCCACGAGTCTGCCCAATCCGCCCACTAGATGGCCTTCTAGACGGACACCGTCGTACGATGAATCTCTGAGGTCCTGACCCGGCTCGCGGGCCGTGTCCTCCGGTACCTGGTAACTCACGATGCCCCCTGAAATCAGAGATTACATCTTTTTACTCACTGTATACCCCGTTTCATTATATTTCGCTTCTTTGGGTCTTTTAGGAACGCTAGAGACCAAGCGAGCTTCTTCTGGACATGGTAACTAAATGATTTCATGACGAGAAGATTGTAGTCAAAATTGTATTATCGGTCAGCAAGAATATATGAAGAGCCGAGCGCATCTAACACTTTTCATATATTTTTTTCTCCGATAAATACAATGCGTTAATTGATTAATCTGAAAGCAACTGATACTCTCTGGCTCCCGGCTAGAACTGCATGACTCACCGCCGAGCGCTACACGGTTTTTCCAATACGAGTCAACTATCCTTTCACAAAAAACAGAAACATCATTTTACCAGTGTTATAGTATTTATTGCTAAGAGACGGTAAGTGACAGTCGCGTTCCACTTTATCAGTAAACGTTCTGTATTAATCAGAAGAAGAAATATCACCGGAACGATCTGTAGAGAAAAGTAAACAAAAAAAATTATAACCAACATTCCTTTCAGAAAGTCTTGCGATTTTCGAAATAACTTAAGTATGTAACCGGGGAGAATAAGACCCTTTAGTATGAAACAAATAAGGCTATTTATTGACACGATATTATAAAAACATCCGAGTCAAATTTGAAAAGCACAAGTTGGTTATACACGACATAGAATACGTGTTTCGTTTCATATCCCAAACAGTTCTCTGGTTCACAAGCAAATTAATTGTCAATTAGCCGCGGCTTGAAGCACCCATCACAGTAGCAAACAGAACATGAACTTCGCTGAGGTAACAAACGACTGTCTTGGGACCTATTACTACAAGGATGAAACAAGTTATAGTAGCGGCCTCATATGTTTTACAGCTCATGTATAAATTATACACATTATGGTAAAACGCATATTCAGATACAGACGAAGAATAAAGTAATCTTAAAGATAAAAGCGACCTTATGTGACTCTGGGGACAGTTGCTATGGTAAATTCTCTTATCGCTTTGTTTTCTATAATACTGATGATGCACGAGGACTGCTAGTGTTTAAAGTGTTTTGTTTTCAGGTTCTTTTTTTGGATTTGGTGTTGTGTTATCAAAACTTTTTGACCATTTATAATTGGACAGTAAATAAAGTCACGGATTCTTTACGAGATCATCTTCATTTCAGAATTTTCTGTGAAGGCACGTAGTTTGAGTTATGAGAACACATATAGAAACGTTAGTTAGCGACGTTTCGTAAGTGTAGATCTGCTTGTGTTCTACTTAATTTTCCCGGGACACATTTAAAATAACCAAATGCTGATACATTATTATGAATATATTTTGTATAACAAATATAAAAGTCATTATGTAAGATTTAAGTTTCTCATGGTGGTGAAGATGATGTAGTTCTGGGTTATCATACCATGAAGACGTAGATATTAACGTCTCGGAGAAATATCTTTAGTTCTGAAGAAGGGGATATTATGTTTCTCCGAAACAATGGTATTTACGTCTACATGTTTCATAAACCACAACGATCTCATCGTCATCCAATTAATTGTTTATTTTAATTTTGAAATCATGCTAACAGCAAGTACCCATTAGCAGTGGAAAATCTCATATTTGATAGACAGTTACAATTTTAGTAGCCATGAAGAATTTCTTTAGAGTGGCGTGTGACTTTTTCATTCTTTAGCAGCTGACAAATGACAAGTAGATGCATGGACTGCTATGTGCCATCCCCTGTTTCCCATCTCTAGCAGGATCTAGTCTTCATCTACCCTGGCTACCCTATAACCCTGCGTCATCCACGAAACATGTCATGGTCCCGTTGGGATTCTGTAGTATCCTCTGGTAGTGGACGTGGTGTGTGAACACTGGGGACACTCGCCAAGGGGAAAAAAACTGGCAACAAGAAAGGTAAAAAGTGGAAAAATGAGTTAGACATGTATTAAAATGTCAGAATATCTTTTTAAAGTCTAACACGCTGGCAAACGCGATGAAGTCGGTTGATTAAAACATTTATGAATTTCCCAAAGGTTAATAATTGCCCGAAATGATTCTGCAGATTCTTTAGAGACGAAAAGTTATTGAATTTCGACAATAAAAAATAAATTTCCTTCTTCATGCATCAGCGTAATCCAGTCAGAACGCATGCATATAATTTCTGTTAAAATTGTATGTGCCCAAAAGAATTATTGTTAAACTGGTGGTAAATTATGGGGTATGTAAGAATAACGGAATTTCGCCTTAATCATCAGGGTGATAATCGCCTTAATGATGGAGTCAGCAAGAACTTGTGAAACATTTGTAAACAGATGGTATTATAATGTTCTGTTTTAATCAGAGTTATCGCACGTCTCACTGGAAGTTGAGAAATGACCAATGGACAGTAATGGAATGATGATTATCAGGGCAAAACTAAATAAATCGGAGAAAAATACCTGCTCCACTGTCATTTTGACCACCATGAATCTCCCCTGAATTCAGCCGGGACTGAACCCTGAACCTCTGTTTAACAACTTGAGGTGTGTAAGACTTGAGGTTCTCACAGCGGTGAGTATAATGATTTCCGTCTTCTGGGTTTTTGCGCTGTGTAGTCTGGGCGATGTTAACCAACGTTTCAGAGGTCATACTGCCTCCGTCATCAGAGTATGAAGATTTCCGTCTTCTGGGTTGTTGCGCTGTGTAGTCTGGTCGATGTTAACCAACGTTTCGGAGGTCATACTGCCTCCGTCATCAGAGTATGAAGATTTCCGTCTTCTGGGTTGTTGCGCTGTGTAGTCTGGTCGATGTTAACCAACGTTTCGGAGGTCATACTGCCTCCGTCATCAGAGTATGAAGATTTCCGTCTTCTGGGTTGTTGCGCTGTGTAGTCTGGTCGATGTTAACCAACGTTTCGGAGGTCATACTGCCTCCGTCATCAGGGCGATGATTACACAGCGCAACAACCCAGAAGACGGAAATCTTCAACTTGAGGTGTGACAGAGTGTTCTTCCGTTCACATATGATTCTGAGTGGGCATTTTAGGACATTTTCAAGCCAGCAATAAGGTATTAATTCAATCATTTCTTGCTTTGATTGCCTGCAGGCCCACACAACAGCAGAGAAGTTCAGACTGACATTATATTTGCCTTGAACGTGACAACCCGCGGTGTCCACTTCTGTTTCGTTCAGACGTATCCAATTCCACCCAAGACAATTCTGTCTCTTCTTCATTGAATTAGGTTCCTTTCGATTTTGTCCTTTTTCTCAGGGCTCCTTCTTTATTACTCTACTTCTCGGTTAATTGTTTTCTTTTTCTGTCGTCGTGGAATTGTACAGATGAGGAGAGAACTGGACCTTCTGTCTTTTCCGTCCTACATCTATCTCTTTCTGTAACTTTTACCATCCTTCTTGTAGCTCATTTACAACTTCCGGTCACGACGTCAAAAGTGGTCTTTCTCATCCCACTTCTTCTCTTCGTAGGAGAAACACTCGCTAACTCTTCCTGAAACCACAGACCGAAGGGTTAAAGGAATGGAACACGTTCCTGCTCCCGTCTTAGGTAAAAATATATTAATATGTAGTAGACTGGCGACTATTTATTTATCTATAGTTTATTTAATGGCGTTTTTAGTAGCTTAGACCAGTGGTATTCAACCTGGGGTACGCGAAGACATCTTAGGGGGTACGTGAAATTTAAAAAAATATATATATTATTTTATGATAAACACTGAATAATCAGTAATGTAATTTATTTAATTTATTTTAGACGTAGATTATATACTATGTATAACTTGAATTATACATCAACAACTTTGGGGGTACAAAGTTGAAGAGAAATTATATATGGGGGTACGTGAACAAGAAAGGTTGAATACCACTGGCTTAGACTACATAGCATCAAATGAGAAGGCGATAATGAATTGGAAATGCTGTGGAAGGAAGTGGTCGTGTCCTAATTTAAGGTACTATCCTGTCATCTGTCTTGAGGGACTGAGGAACTCTAAGAAAACCTCAGGACAACTGGCCTCCGGGCCAAGATTTGAATCCGGGATCTCCCAAATACGAAACAGGAGTGCTAGATTAGTGACGAGTTCTTATTGTCCAAGAACACTCGTTTCTCACTCCATCCCGTTTTATAATGTTTTCTGAATCGTGATATGCTGTCGTTTATTTTAATCTAGGAACCAAGACGAAGAAGGTTTGGAGCTGGAAAACTCAGAAATGTTGTAAGTACAGCTGAGGACATTAACATCGGGAGAGAATTTGCATATCTTATTAAGGATTTCATTATCACATTAAGTTTTTCTGGATACAAACATTTTATTTTCGGTGTACAGAAGTTTATTCGATAAAACAGACTACAGCTCCTATTTACCACTACGGAATCAGGTGACCTACGCTGTGTTATACTAGGAACACTACAACGTTTACATATAAGTATGTACGTGTACATAAGTCTTCTTTTAATCCATGTTATCCGAGTTAATTAACAATTAGTAGCGCGATCCTATGGAAATGACAGAACCTCATTTAAACAAAATGACTACAATAGTATCGGCGAACAGAATTGCGATGAAGTTAAAGTAACTGACACAAACAATACAGTTTTAAGGGAGTCAAATTTATGATGTTAAGTTTAATAAGCGATTCGATTAATTACTTTTATTTTGTCTATGTATGACCTCCGAAACGTTGGTAAACATCGACCAGACTACCCCGCGCAACAACCCAGAAGACAGAAATCTTCATACTCTGATGATGGAGGCAGTATAACCTCTGAAACGTTGGTAAACATCGACCAGACTACCCCGCGCAACAACCCAGAAGACAGAAATCTTCATACTCTGATGATGGAGGCAGTATAACCTCTGAAACGTTGGTAAACATCGACCAGACTACCCCGCGCAACAACCCAGAAGACAGAAATCTTCATACTCTGATGATGGAGGCAGTATAACCTCTGAAACGTTGGTAAACATCGACCAGACTACCCCGCGCAACAACCCAGAAGACAGAAATCTTCATACTCTGATGATGGAGGCAGTATAACCTCTGAAACGTTGGTAAACATCGACCAGACTACCCCGCGCAACAACCCAGAAGACAGAAATCTTCATACTCTGATGATGGAGGCAGTATAACCTCTGAAACGTTGGTAAACATCGACCAGACTACCCCGCGCAACAACCCAGAAGACAGAAATCTTCATACTCTGATGATGGAGGCAGTATAACCTCTGAAACGTTGGTAAACATCGACCAGACTACCCCGCGCAACAACCCAGAAGACAGAAATCTTCATACTCTGATGATGGAGGCAGTATAACCTCTGAAACGTTGGTAAACATCGACCAGACTACCCCGCGCAACAACCCAGAAGACAGAAATCTTCATACTCTGATGATGGAGGCAGTATAACCTCTGAAACGTTGGTAAACATCGACCAGACTACCCCGCGCAACAACCCAGAAGACAGAAATCTTCATACTCTGATGATGGAGGCAGTATAACCTCTGAAACGTTGGTAAACATCGACCAGACTACACAGCGCAACAACCCAGAATACAGAAATCTTCATACTCAGAACAAATTTGAAGAAAACATATCAGCTTGGTCGATTAGTGGAAGGAAAGAAGAATTCTTGGACTACTGTATAATATTCCGTGCTTTGTTAAAGTGTACTTTTAATTATATGTTTTATTAGTGTCTTGTCCAACTGAGAGACAGGTTTCCAGTTGAGGGAATTCTCATTTCCAGTCCACATCCGCCTAGGTGGGGTGACGCTCGCAAACTTGTGGTAGAACGGCAGTTCCACGTAATTTGTAAACGTCAATCTACTTAAATGTGGCGACGCCACACACACATCGCCTGTGCGAAGTGGGGCTTCTCCCCTTTGCAGTTACTTTACTTCTAGACTCAATAAACTTCCATCCCAGTCAGCAAGAAAATCCAGTCAATGTTTTCATAGCAGTTTTAGCGTCACGAAATTCTTCTACTGAAGGTAACAAATTTTGTGGGTAATACTATTTGCATATTTCGATAACTGCATTTACCATCACTGGTTATTATTTAGTGTTCTGTCTGATGACAGGTCCATATGAACAGGATCCTTCCATCCTTTTCTCGGACTGGGACCTGTTCATATACGTTCTTGGCAAATGATCCAGAAGTGGTTTGCCATTGCCTTCTTCTGTGTGTGAATGGAGTAATTGTTGGGATGCCACGGAGGAAAACTCCGTGTTGCCTAGACCACGGCCTTGCCCAACACAAGTTATAAATTCGGGCACCGCCGAATTTATAACTTGTGTTGCGCATGTAATATGTAGTACCATCACTGGTACTACATATTAATTACGTTATGACAGGAAAGTCATAATAATATGATATTTATAATTTCATAAATATCATCATTTTATTAAAATTCCTTTACCATTTAACAGCCTATTTAATTATGAACCCATTTAGAAGCATTTCATGTGCTTTTGTTTAATCTATGAAAGATTAAGCAGTACTCGACCACCCAAGAGAGGAATCGATCACAACGAATTTCATTTCATGCACATGGTTGATTTTTTATCGAAGCCTTCAGCCTTAAAGATAAAGGCAGTATGTTCAAAAAAAAAACAGAAGAAAGAAAGAAAGAAAGAAGAAGCTGGTACTCCCTGCACGTTAACAAGCATTACAACCCAGGAAATCACTATAGACAAAGTTTTGTCAATTCTAGCGAAAAAATGTATTCGAAATATATTTGTATTAATTAACTTCACACGATCTCAAATATTTGGGAACGGATGCAACAAATCAAAATTGCGTTCACGAGGAAATTAAAGGCCGAATGCTAAGGTAAAGACTGTATGATATATAGTGTAAATGTGAAAGTCCGAAATGGAAACTCTGAATTGCAATTCTGAATACAATCCCATTATTTATCGTGACAATGGAGTAAAACTACGAAATATATAGAGCAGAGATGTTTTAGTGAAGCCACGAATTACTTCTCAGTATAAATAGCAATTCATTTGTTATTATGACTGATTTTTTTGGGGGGGTAAATACACGAAGTGTTTTAAAAAAGATAGTAACCAACATTTGAAATAGAATGGAAATGAGTTTCTTACAATAAAGAGTTGCTGAACCCCAAATCTAGTCTACAAGGCGCAGAATTACGTGGCTTAGTGAACCTCACGACGTCTGTATCTGGTCTGCATCAGACGTAGTTACGACAGACTTTCATACGTTGTCTCAGAGGTTATCCGTCCTCAAAATTAACCTAAGGCTTCCTTTTCTATAATGCATGTTAAGTCTAAAGCGTCTTCCGCATACAGAGAGAGCTTATAATAGCACATTTACTTTATAGCTAGCCGAGATGCAACTTTTGAGATAGCCTTAGATGAGGTGATATTGTTGCGTCATATTGTGATGATTATAATTGTTTATTTTAACCGTCTAATCACAATAAAATGTTTTATTAAATATTAAAATATTAAAATATTATTACTATAATTAACATTTAATATTTAAAATATTTAAAATATATTAAAATATATATTAAAATGATACTCTAATTGTAAATCGAACATTTCGATAGAAAGAGCATCATTTTAATATATTTTAAATATTTTAAATATTAAATGTTAATTATAGTAATAATATTTTAATATTTAATAAAACAGTTTATTGTGATTAGACGGTTAAAATAAACAATTATAGCCTTAGATGTCGAAGCACATAATTCGGTGTATCTTGTACCACAAAAGGAGACCATGTCTCATATTAGACTATACATTTTAGATGTCCTTACATGTAATTTTATTCATTACCCTGTCACTTCACCCCTCCTGTGGTCAATTATTCTCCTCAACCCCCTCAGTCTGCGATAACTGATATTTTCAAGGCCATGAGAATGATGATGTTCTGGGTTTTAACACCGTGTAAAATTATAGGAATTGCCAACACTTCGGAGAAAAATATTGTTACAATTTTCAGAACTAAAGTAATTCTAGACGGCGCCAAAACGGATAACATCATCATCTCCCTCAGTCTGTGGTCTTCCGTTAACGTTAAAGCCCAAGTTTCATATCCAAACAAAACAACAGGTAAAATCAATGCTAAATAAATCCTACAATCTACGCCACAGGATAACTTTTAGTTTCCTCTGCATCTCATTCTGTTTATTCTCTTAATATATGCCTCAGCAGTGTTACACAGTAATGGAAATGGTTCCTTGATCTTTTGTTGTTTTGAGAAATGAGCGACTTTGTACAGCAAACCAGAACAAGCTACAGGCGGAAAACCAAATATTTTGCTTTGAAGCTTACACCTCATTCCACCGCCTTCTGTAACGAGTATTGTTATTATCTGTGTAGGTTAGGTAACTCCTGCCTTTATAATTCTCTTCATAGAAGAATAAAGAATTGCAGCAATACAATCCTGTAGTCCAATTTTGAAATCAAATACGATAACAAACATCAGGGTCGTTTCGCTTTCCATCTTGTTTTTCCGGGAAACGGAATTTATCGTGATAACTCATCAACTCTAACATAAAGCACGCAACTGGCACTAGCTATTATTAATGTTCACAAAGAACAAAGGCATAACAATAAGCGGGAGTGACCGAGTAATATAACTCCATCTTCCGTGGTATATTTTAGTATATGAAGCAACTGGTACCATTTAAAGGTTTCGCAAGTCGACAATATACCTGTTAAATATTAATACTTTGAACCTGTAGCTCGTCTCAAATAATATTTAAGAATTCAGTCCGTACCGCAAGGAAAACATCATGAAAACTTCTACATACTAGAAGCATAAACATTGAAATTCCTCATTGTTTGAAATTTATATTCAATTTTTGTTTGGCGCTCTTATAGGTCTAATGAAATATTTTCTCCAATAGTATGATATGACGCAAATTTTTGTTTACACTACGAAATAACAAAAACAATAACTCCCTCAGACATGAAACGCCCTTCCACACAAAATAAAAATTAACGAAATTTATCATGCGACATTCCCTATAGACACAAGGCAATTAATTTCGATTTGTCTAACTGTATGTATACCCAGTACCTGCGGGAATAAGGGTATTCAGTATTATTTAAACCAATTAACGAATTTTTTTATTCAATACCCGTAATTCACAAATATTCTAAAAGTTACAAATAATTCTAGTTATTTATAAACGAGAACATGTATCAAGTTTAAGTACAGTATAAAAACATGTTTGTCGCTGAACCAGTAAAAACTGTATTTTTTCAGATTTAAACAAGCCATTTATAATACTTTAACTAATTTCGTAACATTATTCGTGATATTATCTTGGAGTATTTTAAGATGCTTTGTTCAGAACCATCGAACAAAATAACATTTCTGCGTTGTACGCACAGTACAAACATTCTGTACGTGTAACAAATGGAAAGAACACAGCAGCAGAAAAGGTAATGGCAACTGAATGACTGCCTTGCCGTTCCGTTGCATAAACCAAGCCGTAACGGATTGAGCCAAATTACTACTATGAAGAATACACGTCAAGTAACCCGACGCAGATAATAGAAGAATCCAGGCTGATAATCGACACAATCTTGTCCAAGTTCAATCTAACTCCGACCATCGTAATTTAATTTCAAACTTTTTTTTTTTAGTGTTCTGTCTGACGACAGGTCCATATGAACAGGATCCTTCCATCCTTTTCTCGGACTGGGACCTGTTCATATACGTTCTTGGCAGATGATCCAGAAGTGGTTTGCCATTGCCTTCTTCTGTGTGTGAATGGAGTAATTGTTGGGATGCCACGGAGGAAAACTCCGGGCTGCCTAGACCACGGCCTTGCCCACCACAAGTTATAAATTCGGGCACCGCAATGGGGGCTGTGTCATAGCTCAGGTGGTTAGTCGCATGCTGCTCACCACTGAAGTCGGAGTGCACATATGGGGCTCGCAGCCAACTGCGTGACAAGGCGTGGGTTTCTCTGACCGGGTCCCTCGATTTTCCCTGTCAGTATATTTCCATCGTTGCCCTGTACTCACTCATGTATCACCCGCGGCTGGACAATGGACCCGCTGCTAGTGCCCGCAGGTCCATAGAAACAAAGCCTCACCCCATCCCAACAATCTCAAACTACGGAAACATTAACAACGTACCTATCACCTTAAACAGTTCCAACTGAACGCCTTAAAAGATATTCCCGCATTAAAATATGTTTATGCTTCATGCCCAGATAATAGCAGACCTATTGTTTATACTGTTCGGACAATACTAGGTGAAAAAGTAGTTCCTTAAGATGACGGTCTTCTGGGTTTTACGCAACGCAGTCTGATATAAGTTTACTGACGTTTCAGAGGTCCTTGCTGCCTCCATCATCAGACCGTGATAATGGAGGTACCAAGTACCTCTGAAACGTTGGCAAACTTCTACCAGACTAAACGACGCTATAACCCACAAGACAGTAGACGCTTTTAATTTAAAACTAATAAAAACTGAACAGAGTAGATGCACTTCTTAGGAAGTTAATAATACCTCTAAGAGTAAAAAATTCCCAAACTTCTATAGAAGCAGAAAGTTCATTGGCGTTTTCATAAAATATAGCCACAGACCAATATCATGTGCCAGATTAATCCAGTCAATACGTCAGCTCACTATTTCCTTAAGACCATTTAATAATATCCTCAATAAAGTAATTAATTCAAGGGTCTGCACAGAGATCTCTTTACTTTTGTCAGGTTCAAATTATTCTCATCAACGGTTAACTGCCCCCCCCCCCCCG
>NW_019059821.1:254814-267262 GCF_000696155.1 Zootermopsis nevadensis
GCTGGGAAAGTAGTTGGAAAACTAAAGTACAAAACGTCTAACAAAACTGAAAGCAATTACATTTAGCGGCAAAACAAAAAGTTCAGGTCCGCGGGTAGCATTAGTTTCGTTTATAAAATTTCAGACAATTCAATCAGTAAAGTTAAAGTACAGTAAATTACAAATAAACCACCTCGTAGCACAGGAAACGAAAGTTTCCAAAATCTATTCTTATTGATGTTATAAGGATATAGCCTATTACATTCAGAATTTAATTCTGAATGGGGAAACTGAACGCTGTGATGGTGGTTTGAAGATCGGATAAGCTAAGATTCATTGCGATTTTACTCCAGAAAATTTGTAGATAATACCTTAAACTCTACCACCACATCTTATCATATATTTTCCAGTTCATTATTTGAAGCAGGGTAATACATTCTGTTGAAAAAAAACGTAGTAAAATAAGCCAAGAAATAATCAACTTATTAAGATGTACAACTGTTACATGTAATGATGGAGCACACTACCCAATTCAATCACTTATATTGTTTTTCTTTCTTTCTTTCTTTCTGTCCAGTTTCTATAATACAGCGCCATATAACATGAGCTGTAGGGCTGTATCTACCACCGTTTTATCTGTCTTTCAAGTTAGAGACGAAATAAATTAGAGTTTTTACGATATAATGTTGGATTTATGTGAAGCTGTTCCATTTGAATCTTTCATACACCAAATTTCGTGCATAAAGCTTGGGTTATCAGGATAATCAAAACAAAATGTATACTTCGCGTGACACTCATGGACGTTATTATTAGTTTATGGCAGAAATGGACTCAACAGAAGTTACTTACCTCACATCCACAGTAGCATAAAGTTTCAGAAATCTGTGTCAAATGGCGTCAAGTCTTGCATCTGCATCGGACGTTCGTGAATTCACTAGTCGCATTATCACGGTGGCTCAAATGTATAAAACTGTACACAGCTTGGCACTGACGCATCGTAATTCGTAAATTTGTTTCTTCGAATCTCGGCCGAAATATCGTCACGCAAATTTTCCTCAATCCCAGGAGCCATATATTGACACATTAAAGTAACCCACGACTGTGTCCTTCCACATCCTTCCAAATCAATATTCATAATCATTCTGCCATATAATTTGATCCCATATACCTAGACAGATGTGAAATGCAGTCAAATCAATCAAGAATTAACAATTATTATGTTTTAAGATTTGAGATTTTCACAGCGGTGAGTATGAAGATTTCTGTCTTCTGGGTTGTTGCGATGCATCGCCCTGATGGCGGAGGCAGTATGACCTCCGAAACGTTGTTAAACATCGACCAGACTACACAGCGCAACAACCCAGAAGACAGAAATCTTCATAGCGTAGATAACTTAGAAAGAATCGCCCTGATGACGGAGGCAGTATGACCTCTGAAACGTCGGTTAACATCGACCAGACTACACAGCGCAACAACCCAGAAGACAGAAATCTTCATATATTATGTTGATAATATGATAAAGACGCGGAAACTCAGATGAAGTAATCCGGTGGATATTTTATATTGCGTAATTCAATTTATGTTGTATGTAAGGATCTTCTGATGGGCGCCAAACCAGCTGGCACGCATCTCTGCAGAATTAAAGTATCCGGAATCAAACAGTGCGTTTCGCCTTCGTCACTAGCTTACGGGTAGAAGAGTATACGCATATACTGTGCAAACTAAAGACAAGGGAACAGAAACAGCGAGCTACAAATTATTGTCGCTGGAAAATAATGTTTATAGTATGGACAGTATATGAATATCTGTTATCCCACCCCAATCCCTTTGTTCCCCTCACAATTTACTTCTAATGGACGTAGAATGTACGGATTCGTCCCGACTACTGTGTTGTTTCAGTTGATATGGCTTATGTACCGGAAATACAAAGACAGAAACTTCTGAACTCTGTGAACATACCTGACGCACACAGTAGGTCTCTTGTTACGTAAGAGAAAGTACTTTGCAGAAACGCTTGTCAGAAGGGGTAATCTTTGATTTATGGAAATTAAAGTAGAAATATCATCAGGTAAGTGGGTGGAAATGAGACAGGAAATCATAACTGTTCCCATCTTAATTCCAGAGAAATTAATTTCTGGATGCGTAGAGAAATTTTCTCTCGTCTTAACAGACAAATTTAGCAAGAAGAAATATACCAACACTTTGACATTCAGGCTCGAAATTTTAGCTCCGTATGTATTAATGAAATTGTTGACTTATATATATACTTTATAGAGAATTCCATTTGTGAAATTAATTAGTCGTTCAGAATCGTAAAGAAGAGAGTTGATTAAGAGCAAACAGTGAACTGGTGGATACTACAGAAGGGACAAATCACTGTGAACGTGACACGCCATCTGAAGGATGTGGCGTAATGTACTGTGCAGAGAATCCTCTAAGGATGCTTGTGATGACCGCCATTAACTAAAAGAGATTACACATTTACAAGTATTACAAAAGCTTTACGTTGGTGAAGCTCCAATGCCCAATATACACGAAGAGTTAAAATCGTGGTTTTCGTATTATAATTCTAATTTCAACAAATTCTACTTTATCCGCATTGTTATTTTCCTATGAAACGCAGAGAAGTTTTCGGAAAATATATCAGATTTAATACCTAACATTTTATGTCAACATGAGGGCGGAGCAGCGTAACGACCTTTCGATAATTCACTTAACCGACCAATAATCCGCGTTGCGCATATCCGAACTCTTCAATATACATTACCGCATTTTTCCTGTTCGTTTGTCTATATGAAAGTATATTATTTTATTTTATTATGTTGCGATATTTTTCCGGAATCGATTCACATTCCCGTCCACCCTCAAAACGTCATCCGGTAAATACAAATGTTGGCCTTTAATCGTTCCGGAAATTCTGACGTACAGAAGAATTTTCGAATATCAAAGTTTAGCCTCTCAGTCCACGGCTAGTCACTTCACTGAATGAGCTATCACGTCTCACGTGTGAATGTAAATTTTAGATTACGGAATCGGGTGTTATCGAGAATAGCAGGCATTATCAAATCCTAGAGAACGAATTAATTTGCATTTGCACGTTCGTCAATTTGCTTGATCTGGAACGATGGATTGGTAACAGGGCAGGCAAATTGTTCATCACTATCATTTGAGGTACAGTCATGGCGGTGAACATTTCCACAATGGTATTTTGGGCTGTTATGCCTTATAACCTTGTGACCAACTTTCCAGTATCTCAGAGGATATATTTCGGTACACATGAACTACATGTTGTTACAGAGATAAATATACAACATTATCAACTGAATTTCAGAATTAATAGAAGTTACTTCGAATCCTAGAAGTTTTATTCATTCCTCCAATATTAAATTTTGTCAAAAAAGTTTCTTGAATTTGTACGTGCGGACAGATGCACAGCCAGAAACGGTTAACCTTGTAGGCACATAATTGCAAATTTAGTTCCGAAGTGCCTAAAAGCGTATAGTGCTACTGCTTTAGAGCAAAAGAAAGTATGATTAAATCTCATGAAGATTTCTGTCTTCTGGGTTGTTGCGCTGTGTAGTCTGGTAGAAGTTTACCAACGTTGCAAAGGTGTGTATGACAGGTTGGTCAAAGTTATGTCGTAATTTCAAAGTATGAGTAAAAATAGTTTCGTATGATTTGAAGTTTTCACAGCGGTCAGTATGAAGATTTCTGTCTTCTGGGTTGTTGCGCCGTGTAGTCTGGTCGATGTTTACCAACGATTCAGAGGTCATACTGCCTCCGTCATCAGGGCGATTCTTTCTAAGTTATCTACGCTATGAAGATTTCTGTCTTCTGGGTTGTTGCGTTGTGTAGTCTGGTCGATGTTTACCAACGTTTCAGAGGTCATACTGCCTCCGCCATCAGGGCGGTGAATCGCAGAAATCTTCATACTCACCGCTGAAAAAACCTCAAATCTCACATTAAATCTCATGCTTGACTACGTCGGTAGAAAATATCTCTGCACTACGTACAGCAGAGTTTGGATAGAAGCGAGACAGAGGAAGGTTCAATAACTTGGTATCATCCATCACACTGTTTCAGTGCATGGCTGTAGCGATGTCACGACTGAACCAGATTCAAGAGAGAGAGAGAGACTGACCCTTCACCCTTCTGTGACCTGGCTAAACAACTTCTTGCCCCATGCAACACAGCGCAGGATCAACCAAGCACAGTCATCTGTCAGTTTGCCTATCCAAACTAACCCGACGCAAAGATTTATACGACTTATCAGTCAATCGAAGCATCTACCTACATCCTCTATCTCTATCTTCAAACTGATTTTGATTTTTCTGTTACTAAGATAAACGAAATGAACTTCATCTCTTTCGGACCGCGGGTAGGAGGAGGCCTGTTAAAAATCACAAATTTCTAACACAAATTTAGAAAATTGAATATTTTGAAAAGGAAATACACTTGCAGCAAAAGCATCCATTTCGATTTTGTTTATTAAAATAGAAAATATAAAATTAAATTTTTTCGTCTGCCACAAGTTACTTAAAAGTTACTAAGTTGCGTTGGCACAAGATTTAGTGGCTATGTTTCCAAGTTAATGGAAACCAGTCCCAACTTTAACGAATTCTGTCAGACATACAAAGTTTACAAGGAACGAATTGTCATTCATAACTTAGCAAACAATTTATCTCTATTTAATACGTACAAAATATTTGCAGTAAATTTAATTTATTCATAATCTTTTTAATAATTTTTGTTCAAAGTACATCTATTAGAAAAAATAATTAAAAATTCAATTTGTACTTCAAAGAAAAAGCAACGCATATCCATTAGAAAGAAAATTAAATTTATTGATGCAGTTTAGAGAAATATCAACTGTTCATTCTTAGCGTCATATAAATTCCATAAATAAACTGTGCAGAAAGTTAACGTCGGCGGTGAATATGCTTACCACTGCGCCTGAAAACGTCTAATATGACGTTCGATAATGGTAAACGCAGATACAGATAAAATCTTGGAGTTACGTTACATAAAGTTTTTGGTTTGTATGTAGACAACCGTCGGATAAGGGAGCTCACGTCTCGCTGACTTGCAATATAATCTCAACAAACTTCTATATTGTTAGAAATTTTAAAGTGGCGTTTAGGAATTCTAAGGAAAAATAGTTCCATTGTGAATACAGAAAGAACTTGAAAAAAAAATGCAGTATTTTACTCCAATAAAATGTTTTCATTTAACTAAATGAACTAAATTCTAGAAACTTTTAAGAAATTGAAACGGAAGCTTACGTAGTTGTAATGTTTATTAACAAAGTTTGGGTTATTTTGAAATTGTATACGTTTCACCATATGCTTTTGGGGCAGAGGAAGACGCTATGTTATTACAGGTTGCACTGTACCATGTATTTGACAATGTTCTCTACGGGACGATACAGAGAAATGCGTAAAACGATAAGAGTAGAAAATTACATTATTTCGTCTGGCCACAAAAGTAACCTCTCAGCACGCGAACGCTTACTTCAAGAATAGAGAACATTTTCAGTGAAAAGAGAGAAAAACAGTTACCACACATGCAAAGTCCATGTTTGTTTTATTTGGTTCCTTTATTATCATTGAACCTTTGTAACCTAACCTTTAGGAAAACAGAATATATATATTTATAGTCTCCCCATTGCTAAAGGATAACAGGACAGAATAAAAGTGAGCAATGCCTGGAAAACTACGTTTGTTTATTTCAGTATTTGTAGGTAAATGAGTTTCTGAGCCATGTACACATTTCACAACAAACATCTGTCATGGCAGAGAACTGGTAGGCGTGACTGATTACGACATGCAATACTATGACACTACCACATAACATCACAGCAAGACTTCGTGGTTTCAAAAGGAAACAAATTACAGTATTGCAACTCAAAAAAAATAAAAATATCTCAGGTGGCGGTAAACCACATAAAAGCAGACAAAGTAATATAACAAAGATAAAAATTAATATTGTAAACAGTTTACGAGACCCAAATATCAGCGGGGACTAGAAATTATAATCATAGTTCATGCTGTGCGTTTTAAACATTTAAACTGATACTCAGAATCTTAATTTACTTGAAGTAGGACACCAGATATAACCGACTTATAAAATAATCCTTCTAGAGAATGCGTTCTACATACCCAGCTCATCCGACCCTCAATTCAATTCAATTCAATTCATTTACGAGGCGCGTCCCAAAAGTAAGTTTCCCACTCGTCCCACAGCTAGCAAACCTTATATTGAGCGAAGCGACTGTGCGTACGTGATAGAGCAATGACGTAGCATGGCGCATGCACTAACGGCACTTCCCGCGTTCTCACAGTAGCATCGTTGCAGCTGTTGAAGATGGAGATTCTTATTCCAGCTCCCGCCGACTGTGAAGTGCGGTCAGTGATAACGCTAGGCCGCACACGACTCGACGGACAGCAAGTCTCCTGCAGGAGTTCAGCTGGGAGGTGTTTAATCATCCACCCTACAGCCCGGACCTCGCTCCCAGTGATTTCCATCTTTTCCTACACCTCAAGAAATTCCTGTCCGGTCAGCGTCAGCGTCAGCGTTTTGAGAATGACAGAGAGGCGGAGATGGCTGTCACACAGTGGTTCCAATCCCAGGCGGCAGACTTCTACGACACAGGTATTAAAAGTTGGTAATTTGTGGCGAAGGGTATAAATTAGAAACTTACTTTTTTGCAGTTATATTTTTTCTTTTGTCATTTCATAATTATTAGGTCGAAAAACTTCCCTCAACTCCGTGTACTCCAAAATATCCGCACCTGACATTAAGCATTTAAAAAAAAAAGACGTACAATGTTTCCTATCTGAATTACATAGCAATTATAATACCTATATTTTATTAGTTTGGAAGAGGCACGGAATGAGGTAAAACCAAGCAATCAGAATAACAAAGAACGTCTACATGATCACGTATTCAGTTTCTGACTACGGTGACCTCCTGTTCCGTATTCAGTTTCTGACTACGGTGACCTGAATGTGTCTCTTTCCTTATATTCTCTGAGAGATGCGACTCATAATTTTTACTGGCCTATCTATTTTTTAGGAAACGTGTTGGAATGGAGAAGTTCTGTGTGATTGGTTTCTGCCGTCAAAACTTTAGGGATAAAAAATGAATTCCTATAGGTACACAGGTAGCAGTAGTTGTAATATCATCGAATTCAGTGGAGGGAATTATTCATTGGGACCCTAGAGCAAAAAAACACGCAGTGTTCCCACGACTCGGAAATAAAACTTTCATTGGGCCGAAATAGCGGCTATAGGAGGCAATTACTCAAGCGGTGTCAAAATGAAAACTCTAATAACCAGAAACTGCTTTCCATTACTTTATAATCTTCTCATATTACGATAAGGATTCAGCAACGTTAATCATGTTTATATATTTACTTAAGACATTGAACAACATGTGGTCTCTGATTTGATGGAGTTATTTTTATAGAAAAAGTACGTTGATGGCAACCATGAAATTGAAATCGTAATTAATTTTAAATGTTTTTTATCTCTATCTGACGAGAATTTCATAATTGAAAATATTAAAGGTCTTTCTACGTATTATTTACTACGTAGAAAGTGACAAAATTTGAAAGCACATTAGAATATATTTTCTATTTTACGGTCGTCTCTTCCCGTCAAAGAATAACGATAAATATCCAACATTAACGAGGGTAAGTATTCCGTCTAAATTGACTTTTCGATTCAAATCAATACACCACAGTGGCAAGTCAATCAGCACACCGGAGTGGGCAGTGTCAGAGAATGGATGAGTGGTACTTTAATTTCCCTGTAACATATTAATATACCCACACTACATGGTCGGAATACATTTCACGCTAATTTCCATTCTCCATTCCAGTTACATATTTTGAGTGGAGGAGTGAGAGGAAATTAAAATATTTTTTATCAACCTCCCCAGAGTGACACGCATCGAAACTAAACAAATTGACAGTGAGTTAAAGTAATATTTTTATGTGATATGCTCCGAGAATTTGAAAGGAGTTTTTTATTAGGGGAAAACAGCGCTGTATTAAAGACTATCTCTTACGTGTTTCAGACTTTTTGTGTCTTCCAATAGCCTTTATTAATAGTTTCGCCGAAGACTAGACTATAAGGTAGATGCCAAGGCTTCAGTTAATATATACTGCGTAACACAGTTATTAACAACAGGACTGTATACTATTATTTATAAGATTTGTAACTGATTCTTCACAGATTTCGACATTTATAATCACACCTAATTTCTATGTTTGATTCTAACATAGAGTTACGCTGTCTAATTTAAAATTGTATTTAATATTTATGTAAAAAGGAACTGTAATTATTTAAACAATTTTGCAGTTTACCGAGTAATTTTAGACTACTGATAGATTTTAACATAAATACAAAATTCACCCTTAAGTTTCCTTAGATCTTAATTACATTCAATAAGATGTGTAAATTTCTGGAATCATAACATCCTAATCAAAGGACATCAAATTATTTTCTCAGTTTCTCTTTCAAATCATTTAATTACACTTTCAGAAAAGACCCATCGGCTTTGGTTATAAGCAAACTTATACTGAACTTCTTGCATGAGAGCAACTCTCACGATGAAGCACATTGCGTAATCTTGAGTTGTACACAAGGCGAATGCCGCACTTCAAGAACGATTTTATTCAACCTCACAGAACTAAATTAATTTCCTCCCAGTGTGCTCTAGCGATCTCTACACAGTATATTACCTGCTTGATACTTAAGTTGTAACTTGTTAACGACTACTCAGCTCTAACTCCTTAACCCACTCGCATACGACCTTTTACCAGTAATATAAAATCTGAATATCGAACACAAAAATTAATACGTAAAACAAAGTTCTATTCCATATTCCACGTTTTTTCATACAATTTAGGAAGACAGCTAATTAATCGAAAGTTATTAAATGACGAAGAAGTAGACATTGAACATGACTGAATTCTGGGTCGTTGCACTGTGCGGCTGGTAGAAGTTTATCGACGTTTCAGAAGTGTTTATTGCCTTCTTCATCAGGGCGATAATCGAAGATTCTGTCATACTTAATGGTCACGAGGTATAAATTTATATACACTTCCTCAGCATTCACTTGTAGACAAATCTATTCAATATTATCGAAAAGAATTCTGTGTTTTTCTTTATAAAAGTAACAAAAAAAGTTTTTTGTTAGAACGCTGGCCTTGTAATCCTGGGGTCTCGGGTTCGATTCCCGGCGGTGCCCGAATTTAAAACTTGTGTTGGGCAAGGCCGTGGTCTAGGCAACACGGAGTTTTTCTCCGTGGCATCCCAACAATTACTCCATTCACACACAGAAGAAGGCAATGGCAAACCACTTCTGGATCATCTGCCAAGAACGTATATGAACAGGTCCCAGTCCGAGAAAAGGATGGAAGGATCCTGTTCATATGAACCCGTCGACAGACAGAACACTAAATAAATAAATAAATACTGACGATTATTAAGATCAGTGTAGCAACGGAGTGTATCTGTGGGTGGGTGTCAGCAGACAGCAAATTCCTTCACTTGTTTCCGACTGAATACAAACGGAGGTCGCGTATGAATTGGTTGGTTTGCAACACTCGTTCATATGTATCGGTCATGCGGTTGCTATGGTGACGAACACCGAACGTGATATTACGTTGTGGTGTATACACATCAACCTGCCTCGTTGAACAATTACACAACTCACTATTTCCAAAGCCATTCCTCACACGTGCGTTACAAAGTAAATACATATTTGCTTTTCAATCGATAAGATATGTATCAGTTTCACGCTAATAAAATATTGACAATTCTCGATTAGTCGAAAACAGGGCATTTGGAAATTAAGAGTCGAGAATATTTGGACTTACGAAAGAGGAAATAATATAAAGCTGAAATATAATCGGGAGCTTCGTGCTTTGTACCATTCACCAATTAAATTGTTTTTAAGGAGATAAATTTAGAAAATGACAATAACAAAACATGTAACATGAATGGAGGTAAACGAGAAATTAATACAAGATTTTAGTATAATATATTTGATGAAAAAGCCCGCTTGAGATATATATATATATATATATATATATATATATATATTTGGAAGATATTATGAAAATTAATCTTAAGGATTTACTGTGCGAATGTGTGGACAAGATTAAATTGGCTCTGATCACATACTGTCGGTGGGATCTCGTGAACACGGCAACCTACTTTCGGGTTGTACGAAAAAGGCTCTAAATTTTTAAAAAGCTAAACGACTATCAGATTCTCAAAAAAGTACTTTAAATCACGGGGATAATGAAGTAACTGTCTGTTTTAATATCACATTACAAAAATCGAGTGTGACTCTTAATGCATATTAATTAGGCTATCGTTTACAATTAAAAGTTGGAGAGATCAGTTTTTAATCAGAATTTATCAACGACTGGACATGTTATCTTGATTGCAGGTAACCAAACCCATAAACAGGATCTTTGGAGATTTAGCGCGCAAGATCCTGAATAAATGCGACAAAGTATGAACCAATTCTTCCTATCAAATACATGCCTGAGGTGACTTGGAACAGGATAAAGACGTCATCTTATGTTTTTCCTAGCTACAAATTAAATTAAAAATTGTACTAGGCTCTTTCAGGTGGGGAAGGGGACACACGCCTTTAAGTCAATTCATTATTGTCCTTTGAGTTCAGAGAGCTTTATCTTGCCTTGCTACACACCCTTCTACAAAGGGACCGCGGAATTATAAATACTGGAAATGAGAAACAAAAGAAGGTTCTGAATAATGTCATTTTGAACTCCCAACATTTTGATAGTATTTTGTGATTAGGCGGTTTGTAATTCAAGGTAATATTAATGTATTTTACATTTTGTATGTTTACTGCGATACGAGTGTTTTCTGATACTACGTCTTGTCGTTGTATAAGCTGAATGACAACACGTAATATCTTAACAACTGATGACTGTAATTACAAGACTGGTTTTGGAGCAAACGCAGAGAAAATTGGGTTCTATTTTTTATCCCTTGTCATCAGATTCAGACTATTTTATTTACTCTGATGAGGAAACCGTAATCCTTACACTATCTTTCCAGGTTGTCCGTGTCTCTTTACATCTTCCTTTGTGTTCCTATTCCGATGATATTCTTTAATGAAACGTTGATGTGTGGTTCCCAAACCAGTCTCTACAACATCAGATATGTGATCCTCATTCACCAGATATTGGAATCCAAGCTGTGATATAAATGCTGATAGACTTGAACCACATCACATGCCAGAACGTGGAAATACGCAATTGCAAAACGCCTGTATATATTTCTAAATATTCGAGGCCTCGTGCTATACACAAGTTATGAAACGTTCCTTTACTCTCATTGAAATGTGAATTTGTTGCTTCTGAATACATCCAACCTGTATTCAGAGCGATAACGCACTTAATCCTTTAAAGCCCGGTGGTAACTATTTGTCCCAACTGCTTTAACAATCAATAACACTTGTAGTTTGTTAGTCGAATTTGTAGATTTTTATGTGATTGTCAGTGTAAATAATTATTATGTACTTAAAATAGCGTCTACCATTTGATTTTTGTGTTTTCTTCGCGGTAAGGGCTAAATTCTTAAATATGATTTATGTGGGCTTCGTTCAAAGGTTAATCAGTTTAATTACTTTTTAACGTGTATTTCACATGGCTGTACTAAACTACGAAATTACTGCCGAGATTCATAAATTAGATTAGAATTATATTTTATAGACTAATAACAGTGAAGATTAGCAAATCAATTTCAGATTTGAAATTCTAAAGGAACTGAATATGGTCTTCTGTATCGTGATGTACAGTAATAAAAGTGGTTACTAAGGTTCCTCCGAAACTTTTGTAACCACTTGTAAGACTACACGATTTACAACCCAGAAGACAGCCATTTTAATGTCTAAGTTGTTTTCCTCGTCTGTGACTCAACGAGGATTTCTAGATAAACACCAGCGTTTCAGAGGAACCTAATACCTCCATCTTCATAGCCCGAGATATACTTTATTTGGTCCAATAAAGCCGAAAGGCAGAATTTCTGCCACATTGTCAAAATTAAGAAATGTTTTTTATTTCCTGTCCGAAACACGTTTTTAAGAAATGAAAACACACCTGAAGTTTCCTGGCTTCGCTAACACACTCACTAACCAACTTCAATCAATGATTTTATTTAATAGTCCATTATGATTACATGTCAATGTGTACTGTTTATGCAAACACTGGTCTACGTTTTGAGAACATGGCGATATATGAGTTCACAATTAATTATCTGGGGGACGGACAAAGGCCCGTTAGATACTCAGTTCCATAGAGACATAGCCTCACCCCCATCGTAACAATAAACAAATTAATTACCGATAAATTAATAACAAACAAATGATGATGATATAGTAAAGAGAAAACGATGTAGGTGGACGACAAATGGTGAATAAA